>PVHY01003782.1:59621-102789 GCA_004024945.1 Uropsilus gracilis
GCAGTTCGAGTCCCGCCTGGGGCCCGTAGTGAGACCTAGTTCCACAAAATAGCTGGGCGTGGTGGCGCGCGCCTGTAATCCCAGCTCCCTGGGAAGCTGAGGCTGGGGATTGCTTGAGTCTGTGGTACCCCGGGCAACAAGAGCCTGCGGCTCCACGGGCAAAAATAGCAAGACCTAGTCTCAAAAAAAAAAAAAAAAACAAAAGACAGTTATTTCCAAATGAAGAAAAAAATTCCAGGCAGGCAAAACCAAACACCATTAATCTTTTAGTGGAATTCATCAATTTCTGCTTTCTTTTTTAAAATAGACCCGATGTAATGCTATTCCAAAAATAGGAATGCTTCCAGCAGGTCCCTGTGAGTAGGTGCTAACGGGCATTGATTCTTCCCGATGAAGGTAATATCACAGAGTTACCTTTGTTTTCCTGCCATACTTCTGTTTTATTTTTTTTACCTCCTCCTGTGACCTACCCAGAAGTACAGCACATATTACCCAACCAAGAGGTGAAGGAATAGGAATGCATGAGTTGTTTTGTTTTTTAAATCAGGCTATTCACAATACTGTGCCTGAAAACGTTATTCTTGTCTAAAGTAGACCTTTCTGCCCACTAGTATTAAAGAGCCATTAAGAGTAAAAATAAGCAATCAGGAAAATCTTGGAGAGAACATCTCAGGACTTGACATTACAAGTCTGTGATGGAACATGTTTATAAGACTGGGCAGATATGCTCAGGCACCTCCACACCCCACCCCCACCACCCCACCCTGGTGGCGAGGCTGCCTCTCTTGGAAGCCCATCACTCCCTCCACCCTTTAGGTTTTAAGATTTAGAAAAGCTACTTGTTGCCAAGTGCCCCTCCCCCTCTAGTCACTAGCCCTAGCTGTTCTGCTAACCAAGATTTGTGATTAAGAAAGGGCTTCAGCTCTGAGAGTTTCCATGGCAACAGCCTCCTTGGAGGTCTTTGTTTCCTGCTGAAACTTTGATCTCCTAGAGTAGCTGCTGTTGTTTCTCTCCAAGATTTACAAACAGTGGAAGAGGAGGAAGGAATTGGGAGAGAAGGAAGAAAAGTTTTCTCATGGCAGAAGGGAGCGAAAGGATTCATTACAGAGCCTCACTCTAGCCATAACTCTGGGGTCTGCTCTGTTGGAACTTCTGCTTTGGTCTGTGCCCGCGTTCATCTGTAGATGAAGTTATGCTTCAGATGTGTTGGCTTCACATGAAAGACTTCAGGTGTTGATTCTTCTGGAAGAATATAACCAACCTTTCTGTCTTCAGTAGACACCTGTACCTTCAAATTTCCAGAAGAGCGAGATAACCACAATGAGGTGCCATGAAAGGACAGACAGACTAATATGGAGCGAGCTTTTCAGATCTTGGTTTACTGTTTTCCTCCCAACATTTCCCTGTTCCTTTCCTGCTCTGCCCTAAACATAGCAAGATTCCTCGGTTGGTTTTGCTTTTGAGAGCAGGGAAAATGTGTCAAAGGGATGGAGAAGGAAGAACCGGAAAAGTTAGTGAGGTATCAACTAGAACCTGATTGCCTTAATGACTGTCAGTAGCAAACATCCTATAGCTCAAGGAGTGAAAGAGGTGTATATTTTCCCCAGAGACTTGAGATCAAGCCTTTTACTCTTGGCAGAAGCCTCCTCTGGCCTTTGGACCTCTCTCCTGCATAATCATAACCTTTCTCTTTGATGCACCTCACAGAGTCACTCTTGCTTCAAGTGTGATTTATATTTAACTTGTGGTTTTTTCATACTTTATCTGTAACAGTTAGGATACAAAATAAACAGAATTCCCTGTTCCTTTAAAAATCGCTATCTTTCAGTGAGGTAAAAATTAGGTTTCTAAAATAACTAGAGAATAATGCAAGGAAAAATTGAAGCTATTTAATTTTAAGTATCTAGGTATTGATTCTCAAGAGGAGACAATTTTGCCCTTCCCCCTCCCACTTCCAAGAGTCATTTGGCAATGTCTGAGACATTCTTGGTTTTCAATTTGTGGGGTGCTATGGCTTCTAGTGGGTGGATGCCAAGGAGGGTGCTAAGGACCCTACAATGCACATGACAGCTTTTCTACTGAAAGCAGGCTATCAGGAAAACAAGAACCATACCTGACAGTGGCAGTCAGGAGACAGGGAACTGTACCTGGCCATGGCAGTCAGGGAAAGGGTAATCATACCCAGCCATTGCTCCAACTATGGAGGCTGGCAATCAGGGAACGGAGGACAGCAGGGCTGGCAAGAAGCAGGTTTATTAGTACTGGTGCTGACTCAGCGGATTCATATCCAAAGGCTGAGCACCCCTAACAGGCAGTTAAGTGTTTATATACACTTTACAAGTACTAGTGTTCCGTGTGGGCTATCATGGTGGTAGTACGTGGTCTGACAAGACAGAAGATAGAATGAGGAGATCCAAGGGGAAATTGGGCTGCATACCAGTAAACCGAGTCAGTAAGTCACAGGTTGTTTTTCTAGCCCCCTAGGCTGTGTTTCTTAGGTCACTGTGCTTCAGCATACTTTATCATGCTTTCACCTGACCATCATACGTGGTCATACCTTTAACAAAAAATCACATAGCCCCAAATGTCAGTAACATTGAGGTTGCAAAACCCTGCTCTTGATCAAAGGTCTGTCTGGATCCTGGATGAAGTTCCACTATGAAGAGCATGGGGAGTCCATTCTGGACTCCTATTTTGAACAAATCAATACTGATGAGCCTCAATTTCTTTATCTATAAAATTAAAGGAACAGTAATAAAAGTCATATAATAGTAGCACCTATTGTGAGGGTTAAATGGTGGATAAGGAGACCACAGTAAATGTTAGTTCCTTTCTCCCACCCCTTCCCATCCCCCACATCTCACTGCCAGTGTGTGTTAAACATAATCTGAGGGAATCCTGTGTATGGAATTCCTACTAGAGATTCCAGGATTCCTACTAGAGAACTCATTTTCCTTTAGCCCACTCCATAGGCAGAGGATTTAGTGAACCATCTGGGAGTGGGAAATCCTATTTCCAACAGATTCATGTTTTCTCATGACATCTGTGTAGTGCCCTGCCAGCAGTGACCCTAATTAGCCTATGGGACTCTTCCTCTTAGAGTATTTTGGGACATGGTCTCCAGCACACTGTCTTTTGGTTTCTGTTAGGTGCCCCATTTCTCAGTAAATGGCCCTTTCTCCTGTCTGTCCGCTACCTATTCTAAATACAAGACATAGGTCACAGGCCATGTGATGAAATCTGGAGAGGTTTGGGGCACACCTAAGACTTGGATTAGGATTGGGTGACCCTGGGAATGCTGTAGAGAGTGTGATTTTTACAGTTTATCATCCAAACTAGGATACCTGAGAGTGAAAGAGCAGACTGTTAATAATTTACTTCCAGACAATGAGCACCAACTGGAAATGTTTAGATGACCACAGAAGGCTCTTGGTTAAGGAAGATCCAGAAGACCTGAGGTCAGATCACCTGCTGAACCCCTGTGACTAGCTGGAATTTTATTCATGGGGACCTGGGGTGTGCAGTTTCAGTTCATTTACTGAAACCAGGCAGAGACTCAGCTCTGAGATGGTGGTTTGTGATAATAGTTGTTCACTAAAAACTTGACATTAAAATTTCTGAAGGGTGAGGGACTTGGGTTGTTAGGAGAACAAAAGGGATACTTGAAAGCACTGGCTCCCCATTCCTAATCCCCAGCCCCCCAGTCTTGCATTGTGACTGTACCCCCCCCCAGCCTTTATCCCTCCTGTTTCACTATTTTTGCTGCACTTGTTGCTCATCCCTGTGGGAGGAAACTCGGCTTCAATTAGTGTGCATTCCTGAAGCCTGTGGTTGCCGTGGTTACCCTGGAGGCAGCGGCCAGCAGCCGGGGCAGCCGCCAGCTCCATTGTCGTTGGTGGACCCCTGCTGCTGTGTGTGAGAGAGGGGACGTGCTGCAGAGCGGGGGAGGCACCAAGAAATACGCTCAGCCCTGGAAAGAAGAATGACAGCCCTTGAAAACTGGTCAGGGACAGTCATTCCATTTTTCCCTAAAGCCAGCTGCAGCTATTCAAGTATGCAGGCTTGCGTTCACATGGGGTATTGCCTCCAGTTGGGGCTGGGAAATGCTCCTGGTCCAAGCCACTCACAGAAAGAGGGAACCAGCCACGGAGGACTGGGCAGAAACTAACATTCCAAGACCCACAAAGCCTTGTGCCCCCTCCTGTCTGCCTGGGACCACTTGGGCTACTTTAGTTAAAAGCTCCATTCTTGATTTCTTTCTGTCTTTGTATCTTGATACCTGTGCCAGTCTGGTGGGTAGCATACACAGTGAATCACACCCCTCATCAAGAAACTCAATTTCCTCCTTCCATTAAATCCCCACCCCCTTCCCAAGTCATTTTGACATCAAATCTAGCTGTCTTCTGCATTTCATCTCCAGCCAAGTCAAGCATGTTACATCAGTAATCTTTTGCATGCCTTCTCTCTCCAGGTCAGGGCTCATTTATAGCACTTTGCAAAGGCAGAATACCTTACCATCATTTTATTACAGTTTATTAGTCTGCAGTAGCATGGTGTCTTCTAATTAGGCATCCTGTGTTAGGATAGATTTGTTAATCATTTTCTGGTTGCAAGCTTTAAAGGTGCTAGAATTTTTAACACTTTAATATTTCCCTCACCCCCAAATTGATAATATAAGTAGAGCAATATGTCACAATTGCATACAAATTTCAGGGTCACTCACTCACTGCTGGGAGACTAGAAAGTGGTGCTGCACATTTCTAAATTAAGGATAAACAAATCTTGGGGGGCGGGGGATTCAGGAATCTAGGTGAGTAGATCCAGATACTACTTTTGGTTCACTCATTAGTTAAGTCAGTGACTTTGGATAAGATTCTTAGTTTCCCTGATCCTCAAGTTCTTGAAAAAAAAAATGGGGTTGAGTGATAAGTTAGATCACCTCTGAGATCCGATCTAACTATAAAATCTGGTTCTAGATTCTTTGTGAATAGAAGTTTAGTGCCACAGGGCAAGCTTATATAGTCATTGCCCAAAAGCCCAAAGCATTTATTGACAGTTAATGACAGATGGTCCAATACTAGTAATTTCATGGAGGAAATCCACTTTCAGATTAATTCACTATAAAGTGAACTAAAATGTTAATGATACAAAAAGAAAAAGGACAAACATGAAATGCTTATAAATACATAGTTTATAAATACATATAATAGAAAGGGAGGCTTTCTCCACATTTGTAATGAATAATCATAAACTATAGTCATTGAATGCATGGTTGCCATGGGAATACAGAATAAAAGCTGGAATGTGTATGCCCTTGGGAAATTTCCCATCTCCTTGGGATTCCAAATAGCCATAGAAACAACTTCATACTTAGTGGGGCCAGAGAAAGGCATCTGCTCTCCTCAAAAACTTACGAGAAACATTTTGGAAGGTTAGGAGCTGAGAGAACAGGGGGGTGGATACATCCTTAAAAATGGATCTAGGGCATTTCAGGAAAACTTGGAAGAAAGATGAAACCCAGATGTGCATTAAGCAGAAGCAAAAAGAAGGGAAACTCAAGTTGCTGAGGAAGAAAGCATCCTTGATTGTCCTGCACAGAAGGTTCATTTCTATACTATATCATCACATCCCAGGATGACTCTTAAGTTGATAAGTTCAAAGTGGAGATAATTATACTGTCAGCAGTGGTGAAATCATATGAACCAAGAAAGTGTATCATTCCTCCTTCTTACAAGTTCCAATGTATCTGTTGTCATCAGGTGGTTGAGTAGAGAATCTGGAAACATCTGTCCTAAAATGAGAACTTTTGTGCCTTCCATTGCACTTTGAAGACTTGGGCTAATACTCAGAGCTTGTATTTAAGTTTAAGAATAGAGACACAATGATATTCTTGGCTAAACTACTGTAGCTCTGAAATGATTTCCTTAAAAATATGCTAGCATGGTGGTTTTCATTTTGTTGGGGAGTGGAGTGGAGTGGAGTGGTACTTCAGTTCCCCGAGTAGCATAGTGACATTTTAGGATGTTCTAGTGACTAGAGGATGTGCCTGGTATAAAGCCCTGAATCTGGGATTACTAAAAGTTCCCCACTACATGGAATACTGCTGAATGGATCACTGATTTCCCCATTTTCTTATTAAGAGCCTGTTTCCATCTGCTTTGAATAAGTCACTAGAACACACAGTGCATCAGAAGTCCAGCCAGAGGCCCAGCAAACCAAACAGTGGGGATTTCCTCCAAGGTCCTGTGCTTGGGGTGGGGGGGTGGGGAGGCAAGCATGGAGCTGTCCCTGCCTTAGAGGGCTTTGCATCCTGCTTACCAACCCATGTGAAGGAACCTTTGCAGGCTGGAACCAGGTGTGCTAATGAAAGTTTGCAGTGGTTCTCAAGAGCAGAGAGAAGCACACTTGTTCTCAGTGAGCATTCTTACAGGACTTTGTCCACATAGTTGTAGGCTGTGTGTGGTAAGGGTTTGAACAAAACTGGAGACTGAGATGTGACTTAGCTGGTTATCTTAGTCAAGAAGGTAAGTAAATCCTGTCATGAAGGATCTGGCCTACCAGAAAAAGAGTATCAGAACCTTGGAGAATGTCACTGAAACATGACTGTGAAATGTGCAAGGGTAATGCCATGAGTGCAAGCAACGTGGGACACGAGGCAAGGACTTTATCTCTGAGGAAGAACAGCATGTGGAACCTGATGTCAAAAAGCAAAAATGTTAATGCAAAAATCACAGAATTTGGCAGGAAGAAAGTCCTTTGACCTTTGTGAATCTTGTGACACAGAAGCAGGTAGCTAAAATTGAGTTCTTATACTTTTTTACAAGCCACATGGACTGTGTGCCCTTCAAGTAATGGAATCATGTCCTGTTCTCACTCTCACCACCACCACAATATATGTATCCTTTATGAATGAGTGAATGAACGAACGAACGAATGAACGAGGTACTCCAGAAGTGAGCTTGTTCTCAAGAATATGCACAGAGCGTTCAGTTGAGGATAACTTCAAGGTAGCAGTAGCAACAGCTGAAATAGGAAATAAAATAGGTCCAATCTGTGAATATTTTTATTCAGAGTCCATGTTTTAATCCTGATCATTCAACCCAAATACATAATCTGTGTGACTGGAGAACATGACAATTTGGTATGAAAATGACATTGGTGTGTATGCATGTAAAAAGTATTAGTATGCCTGATTTGTTTGGCCTATTCATGTGGAAATTTCCTTAAAGTAATGAATTCTGCAAGGTTTGGGGAAAACTGTTTGAGTGCTTACATGAAAACTGTGTTTCCTACTGATAGCTTGAGCTGGGGTTTGAAAAGAATAAATGTGGCCTTCTATTTGCAGGGTCTGCTTTCCATCCCTTTTTCAGAAGTTAAAGTGACTTGTAATTGCCACTCTTAAGCTGAATCCTGAAAGAATGATGGTGATTCACAAGTATTGGTAAAGCACTGCTGAAATCTAAAAAGTATTTACTGCAATTGTTTGGATTCTCTAAGAGCAGACCTTCATTGGTCATGAAAGAATAGAACTGGAAGAAGATAGAGCATTTCTAACTGGCAGCAGCATTTCTTAGGAATCACTGAGCAAGAAGCTGGAAGCTAAATGCTGTTCGGATATATAGGATACCAGCAAAAATCCATTTTTTAAACTGCCTTGAACTCCAATAAAATATAAGTCATGGTGTAAAAGTCAGAGTTCTGCATACTTTCTCTGCTGATGCATATCATATGGTGGTATTAACTGCTTCCCCCAAACTCCTAGCAAATTTTTTTTTTTTAGACTAGGTCTCACTACTTTGCCCAGGGAACCACAGGTTCATGTTGCCCGAATACCATGAACTCAAGCAATCCCCAGCCTCAGCTTCCCAGGTAGCTGGGATTACAGGCGTGCGCCACCACACCCAGCTATTTTTTTGACACTAGATGTCACTATGTTGTCCCAGGTGGGTGTGGAACCCGCAGACTCAAGCGATTCCTAGTCTTGGCCTTGCTCCGTAGGCTGCTATTAAAGGCACGTGCCACTGTGCCCGGCCCCTACCAAGTTCTTAATTCTGAAGACCATTTAGTGTCACCCACTTTATTGCAAGAGTCTGTCTTGCAATATACATATCACCCTGAGGCTAACACTACACTGGTGTGTTATGGGAAAACTTCACTCTCTGCAGCATCAGTTATTATCTGTTTCTTCAAGGAGATGAGAAAGTTGGTGTATGTGTTTCTGTTAGAGTGATGAACATGTGAACGCCCTGTCCATTATTTCTGGTACCGCTCTATCCTTATTTCAAATCTTTCAATTATATATGTAAAAAATGTAAAGTATGTTCTGGTTCTTCCGCATTTGTTCATGATGCCCACTCTAGCTCTCCCCAAAAATAAGCAGGACCAATAATTTGATGTCATACTGTCCCTTTTAGGTTTTAATCTGAGCACAGGTGCCTAGAGCGTATCATCACTAGTACTCTGTGTATAGAAGCAGTGTCAGAATACCATCAAGGTATATCCTAAACTGCCTATTGGGAAGTCCAGCATTTTTATCTTAGCCACCCATAAACATGTCTGCGTGTGTACCTCTCAGTTATTACAAGCGCATCATCTCTAAGCTCTGTTCAGCTCATAGACATTATTTTGTATGGCTTGTCCAGTGGTTTTATTTTTCAGTTTATTAATTGATTACCAATATTTGAACATCAAGATATTTCACATAACAATATAAGGGTTGGCATATGAACATAGGGGGACCTGCAACCCCTAATGGTGAGAGGCAAATAGTCACAGTCCCTACAGACAGATGGCCTGAAGTCAGCTATATTTCTACTGCTCTTACTGTATTAGTTATGGTTACCTATAGTAATTCATGTCATCTGCTGGTCCCTGTAGACATTAACATTTGTGACTCAACTCCCTGAGTATCAGATTTGAGGCCTTGAAATGTTATAGATTGGTGATTATGTAATTAGCTGTCCAAACAGAGACACTTTGAGAGTTCAGAAAAATAAGGATATTATTAATGATTACACCATGGCAATAGGCATAACCAGGACTGTCCCAGACAAACCAAATAAAATGTCTCCCTATTTGTCAACCACTTCATTCAACTGCTTCATTTGACTAAGGAGAAAATGAAAATAGAAAGAGGAAGTGATGTAACTATAGCAATCACCAAATAAAACAATGGCCAAGCCACCCTAAGTACCCTAACTCCCTGTTCACCATTTCTCCAAGATAACATGGTGACATATATGTATAAGCACCATATCTTCCTTGAATGGGTGGACTTTTTAAAGTTAATAGTTATCATAGAAGTAATTTCCTGGGGGAATTGTACAAATTAGTAGCTTATATCAACATATTTGTATTATGAATTTAATTAATGACCTAAGGTTGGCACCTCCAAAGATGTTTAAAGCACTGGTAAGTTTGAGACCTATACTGTGTGACCTTAGAGACATCGCTTAGCCAGTCATGAAGGCTCAGGCCAAAGACTAGTCTGAGAAGTCTTCTTTAGGATGCCTTTTTTCCAATGCCCCACTTGTCACCCACTTGTCCCTCAAAGGGCCCTGCAGGCTGGAGACCATCTTAACCATTTCAGCTGCACAAGATGGAAGAACCACAAGTTAAGACAGAGCTAGCTGAAGTCACTCCCTCTGTGCTTCCCCTCCCCTTGGAATGGACTCCGTTTTCAGTTAATACTATTGAAATATGGGACAAGAACTGATGCAGAAGGTCGGGCTGAGACAAAATTAAATACACTGGCCTTGCATGGTTAAGGAGAACTAAGGAAACGTCAAGTGAACAAAGATCCCATTTACCTGATGAGCTAATACCTTGCCCCCTACACACACCTCCCCTTATGTCCTGGGGGAGCTGCTTTTCCCTTGACCATTGTCAGAGCTTCTTTTCTGTGGTGGGGGGTTTGAAGCAAAGTGGACCAGTAACCAACCATGACTTTTAAACTCAAAACATAAACTACATGCATAGATAACTTTTTTTTTCTGACTCTCTCCTCTCCCCCAACACTAGCAGGAATTCTTGTTTTTTATTTTTTTTAATTTTTGGATTTTTTTTACAATACATGATTGTATAAAACATTTTTTTTTTTTGAGACTAGGTCTCGTTATTTTTGCCTGTGGAACTGCAGGCCCACATTGCCCAGGGTACCACAGACTCAAGCAATCCCAACCTCAGCTTGCCAGGTACCTGGGATTACAGGTGTGTGCCACCACACCCAGCTATATTTTTTTGGAATTAGTTCTCACTGCGTGCTCCTGTCGGGTCTCAAACCATGATCCCTGGCCCCGGCCGCGGCTTCCTAGACTGCCACTTATAGGCATGTGCCACCATGCCTGGTGAATTCTTGTTTTTTAAATGATCCAAAAGCATACCCCTGAAACAGACCCTGCAGAGTTTGTGTAACCTGTTGCTACTGGACCTTTGAAATGTTAATATTTGGGCTATACAGGTATTAGTAAATTAATTAATTTTGTTCTCCCCCAACTCTTTTGATGTGATTACTAGAATAGCTAAAATTACCCCTTGCTCACAAAATCTTTCTATTGGACAGTTTGGTTGTAGAGGCATATGCCATCCACACACATGATTTAAGGTTCAGTTTCATGCTTACACTTTCATGCTTAAACTGAAGTCACCTTTTTCCATCATGAGTCTGCTGGGTGTTTGGCAGCTTGAAGTTGTTACCCAGTACAAGTTTCTGGCTGGTTATCATGGCTTGGAGCTGTAGAGCTTTGGTACAACGGTACAAGTCCTGTGGGAGCCTTTACCATTACCTTGATGTGAGAACATGGTGGAAGCATTTAAGAGCTTCTTTCTCTAAAGCAGACTAGTTGTTCAGGCAAACCTCTCCCTTCACATCTTCCAGTGTATTGGTTCCTGCCAATTCTTTGGCTCCCCAAAGACCCAAGGGGCACCTCCAACGCCAGCCTTTATGCTTCTGTGCCATATCACGCAGAAGGATCGGGCCCATGCCACACCAGCTGTGGGTGCCATATGGGAAAGCCCTACCATGTACATATGTGCAGAGTATTTTGGAAGTGAGAAAGAATGTAGACGAGCATGTAACTGATCTAGCTTTATCTTTCCATAGCCCTTGAAAATTTTAATCATTGAAATGTCTTTCAGTTATAAATAGAATCATGTAAGGAAATGAATCTGCATTAAAACCAAATATGTACTTTTGTTTTTATATGGCCACAGGACTGTGTATGAAAGTGTAGATTGAACGTTTGGGTACAGACGGGTTAGATTTCCCAATAAAGTTTATGGAGAAGGATGAACACATGCGTGTTCATAGCTTTTTATATTGAAGCAGGAGAGTTTTGGCTTTACTGCCACCAAGTTCAGGTGCAGAGTTTGCTTAGCTGGCTGCCAGACATTGAGGGGGAAGGTCATTCTCTTGGGTGAGCCCAGCCTTGGCAAGATGCCTCTGCTTTTCATGAGGTCTCTGAGTCCATGGTCTGTGGAGGGAGGGTACCACACCAGGGAGTCAGACTTCAGGCAGTGTTTTCTTTTGGAGTAACCTCTTTCCTTCTTTCCCTTCACCTCTTCTAGGCAGGACAGGGCTGCTTGCTGATCTCTTGCCCAGTTTTGCTGTGGAGATAATGCCAGGTATTCAGTCATTTAACTTTCTACTTGCTTAAGTTGCTGTCACTCCATCTGTCTTATGTCCATCTTTGTTACTAATTATTCCTTTAATTTATGTCTGTATGTATCTTTGGTCTTTTCCAGGGTGACCTGAGCCCATTGGAAGAGACCTGAAATTGTATTTCTTTTGTTACTAGGGCCTAAAAGAATAATGATGAACAAATATGGGCTGAAAGAGGGTACCAGTTTTTTCAGTGTCAGGCATACAAGCTCTCTGGCAATCTCCGTGTCTGTGTAGGTATTTCAGTTGTACCCGAAAACTATACCCTTAACAGAGTCATTACTTATCTGCATTTCTATTCCCTGAGTTATATGTTCACAGTATTAGAATACAGCCATATAACTCTGAATTGCCTTTTATAACCTTATTAAAAACATTTTTTAAGCTTTATAAAGCCTTCTTCCCTCGAAAAGTACATGTTTACAGACTGAAATTACTTTGCATACAAAGGATGTCTTGGGTCCCCTAACTCCTGGACCATACATCAAAGACATCTTCCTCAAATGCATGCCTCTACCTTTTTATGTGGCAAAACTTGAACATACCAGTACAGACAAACTGACACTCACTTGGCACAGCACAGTAGTAGTCTGAATGGGAGGAAGTTTAGAGAGAAATCAGAATGACCCATGGCAGAGTACACATCCAAACTCGGGGTGTAGGGGAGGGTATGATTCAGTATTGCTTTGGAGGATTTCTGCCAAAGGTTTAAGAACTGCCAAGTATTTGGGGGCAATAAAGAGATATAGGAATGTTCCTAGCCATTGGTTTCAACTTGATTCTAATTTTTTTTTTGAGACTAAGTCTCGCTATTTTTGCCCATGGAACCGCAGGCTCACGTTGCCTGGGACTCAAGCATTCCCCAGCCTCAGCTTCCCAGGTAGCTGGGATTATAAAGGTGCGCCACCACGCCCAGCTATTTTTTGGGACTAGGTCTCGCTGTGTTGCCCCTAGTGGGACTCGAACTGCAATCCCTAGCCCCTGCCGCTTCATAGGCTGAAGCTTACAGGCACGAACCACCGTGCCCGGCTTGATTGTAATTTTAAGAAGCATCCAGAATCTTCCCAGTTGAACTTCACTAATTCTTTCAGAGTTCTCCTGGTTCTTTCAATTAGCTGCCACCCCAGATGCAGACAGTCTTTTTATTGATGTTAGTCCCAAGGACACATGTAGATACCATATGTAGATACCACTTTACAATTCTCTTATCCAGAGTCCCCTCAAACTAGATGTTTCTTCATCTCTCTCTCTTTTTCATGGGCACACATGTACATGCGCACGCGCGCGAACACACACACACACAGTAATGTACATTGCATTGCTTCAAACTAGATGTTGTATCAATTAGTTCCCTAAAAGGAGTTGTACTTTTCATATATGGTACCAGATCCCTGATTTCCCTCCTATTCCAGGAATCCTTTCACAGAAAACAGTTTTTCACTTGTCCAAGATCACATGCCAATCTTTTTTTAAATTTAATTTTTAACTTAAATTTATTATTCTTTTAATTGTGGTGATGTAAGGATACTCCCCATCAGGTATCACTACCATAGTACACCCACCACCAAATCACACCTACTCTACCCGCTAGTCTTCTATCTCTGATGGCCTGGCCCATGTTGTAGCCTTGACTCCACACAGCTCCCTCGTTCTCAGGGCTCCTATCTATCTTGGGCTACTTTATATTACTGTCTTACTGCTAAGACCCGGGTGAGAGGTCTCATCTCTCCATTATCCTGAGCAAAGATTGCCCTCCAGATTGCTCTAGCCAGGCTCACAGCCTTCTCATTTCCTCTCTGAAGTGAGGCCAGTCTACTTAAATTGAATGGATTTCAGATGCGTGATGGAGGAGGAATTTTCAGGAAGCATAAATTGCTTATTTCTCCTCTGAGGAAATTATATCCTAAACAAAGGTCAAATAATTTTACCATTATCACAGAATCCTTTATATAACAAAAATGTCATATCCTCAAGTACCAACTGAATGTCCACTTAATGGGTGAAATATTTAATAATATGAAATTCAAGAGAAACAATATATACTTGAAGTTCATTGTAAAGGGAATTTTGGACAGGCAGCTTTCAATCAAAATGAATCACTTTAATCTTTTGATTTCCTTTTTAAAGGAAAGTCTTACTTTCATCTATCCCAGGCTCCCAATGGGAAGTTGGCTTCTATAGCCAGGTCCCAAAATCAAGACATCAAGGCTGTAGGGCCATTTTTATATGAGCAAATGAAATGGGTTTCCTCTTAATCTTTCAGGTGGACAAATGAAGTCGAACCCATATTCCAAACTGGCAGAACTATGAAAACAGCAGACGTTAACAGACATAGCCAGGTGTTTGCCAGTCATTACGCCCTGTGCCCCTTTAGCCATGGCTCTGCTGGCTGTCTATCACAGTCACCCTGAGTGTGATCAGCCAGATACTCTTGGGGAAAGAGTCTCTTCTCTATTTGAGACCGTCTGGTTTTCCTTAGTTTAGGGAACATACGAACCATCAATAGTTGGGTGTAGAAGTATAAGTATTTGATCTCAGCACTGATGTTGGATGCACAAAAGGTGTTACTAACTGGTCACTAACTGAAGCAACCAACCACTTAAATATGCTCAGTTTTGGACCAGGCAGACTAGAGAATTTTTGCTCAGCATTACACTGATTAACTTGATTAACTCTGATTAACTTGACTACAAAAATACTCACAGAACCCAGCAAATAAAACTCCCTCCCCTGCAGCCAGGAGTCCTGTTCTTGGCCTTCTTTGCCTGATACTGCTTGGAGGGGCCCTGAAACTCCCCATGGCTTTGTACTCGTCATTATGTAAGCCCAGCATGACCCAGGTAACACTCTTCTTCCTTTTCCATACCAGCCCTGGGAATTCTCTGGAATTCCTCCTGAATTTGAGGGGCATGATAGGGAAGGCTCTATGACAAGATGCTTCCTTCCCCAGGTCCTGCAGGGTAAGCGTGCACCTGGCTTGGCAGTGGGTCACCTCATGTGTGGATTTCTCTGTGTGTCCTTGCAGAGTGGGTATTCGTTGGCCTGGTGATCCTGGGAGTCTTCCTCTTCTTTGTCCTGGTGGGGATCTGCTGGTGCCAGTGCTGTCCTCACAGCTGCTGCTGCTATATCCGCTGTCCATGCTGCCCGGAGTCCTGCTGCTGCCCGCAGGCCTGTGAGTACAGTCACCAGTGGGAACAGACCGGGATAGAAAGAAATGTCCTCTCTGTCAGACAGCTGTGTGCCCGGAGTTCCTTCCCTACCACCATCCTTCCCCCACAGAGTCAATCATTCTAGATTCGTCTCTCTGCTGGGAGTTACCACTGTTAACTCCCAGCAGTGACCATTCTGTCTGCCTCCTCACCCTGTGCATCCCTCGTGTTTCTTATCTACACCTGTCACCCTGCACTTGGATTCTCATGAACACTAGTACAGGGCCAGTACAGGTAGCAAGGTTGTATGGTCAGGCCGTGCCCTCTCCTTGCAGCCTTCAGACTAGAGGCGCCATCTCTGATCATGCTGTGCATAGGCAAGGAGCCTGCCTTCTTTATTGCAGCATGCAGAGTATGCTTCTGGGTACCATCCAGCCACAGATGACTTTTATTTACTCCCAGTGGGCCACAGAGGGACTCATCCTCACTTAGTGATTCATGGTTTCACTTTACTGGCCAAGCCAATTAGGTATTCAGTTTGGCAACCCTGCCATGAACCAAACACAGCTTGAAGAAGGGAGACACACATGTGTCTCTGGTAATTTGAGGAGCAGAGTGGTTTGCAGGAGTCAGTGCTTTTGAGATCACATAGCAGGACCAGGTGCAAGTTCATTGCCTGCTGGGCCTCTCTAGATGAGGGTCAGGATCCTTTCAGTAGGGGTCCCCGCAATCCGGTGCCAGGCCTCCTCCAGGGGAGGAAGGCAGCCAACAGGCAATGTGGGTAAGAGTGGGCTGCTGCTGTCACTGAGGCGGCTGCTGTGACAACTCCCAGAACTGCTTAATTACTCAGTTGCCAGGTACTAAACACTGTAATTCCGTATGTCGGTGCTTTTCAGCAGAGCCAGAGGAGTTCAAGAAAGTGGGGGAAAGAGTGGTTCCAATGTACCAATTCAGGTCTAGGAGAGTACACAAGCACACACACGCATGCACACACACACACACACATACACATACACATACACAGAGAGGCATACAATCAGGACCTCCCTAAAGTACATCCTGAGGAATGTTTGATGTGAGGGTTGTGGAGGGTGGGGCGATATAATCTCTTTTGCTCTTCATCTCCTTCCACAGTGTATGAAGCAGGGAAAGCAGCAAAGGCCGGGTACCCTCCCTCTGTCTCCGGTGTCCCTGGCCCCTACTCCATTCCCTCTATCCCCTTGGGAGGAGCCCCCTCATCTGGCATGCCGATGGACAAGCCGCACCCACCTCCCCTGGCTCCGAGTGACTCCACTGGAGGAAGCCACAGTGGTAAATGTAGTTCCAGACTGCCCTGCCTCTCACTGCTCTTGGCTTCCGCTTTGCTTTTTACTGACAGGAACCATCACCTCAGTGATGCTTCTTTAGGAAATGATTGTCTCCATTGCACCTATGAGACCCTTCCAGCTCTATCCACTGCCTTCTGGAGTGCACGGCAGAATTTCCAGGGGTAGCAGGCCGTCACTGTCCCTGCTTTCTCCCACGCTCCCATATAACTGAAACAGTAAGCACGAGAGGCATGGTTCCTCTTCGGAGTTACAGTTCATAGTTATCACCTCCCTGCCTAGTACCCAAGATTGCAGCAGATTCCATGATGGACACCAAGTGGATGACCGGGTTTGTGTCACAAGCAGCAATGACCTTGTCAGGGAAAGAGAATGGATTTTTCTTTTTAGGATGGATAGATGCTAAGTAGTATGGTGCTGGGAGTTCAAATAGAGCTGAAGTGGCACACAAAATCTTCAGGGAGGAAGTGAGATTTGAGCTGGGCCTGGAGGAATGAGAAGGATCTGAGTGCAAAGGGACAGATGTCCAGTGCCCCACACAAAGGCAACTTGGCATAAGTGTGGAACCATAGAACACAGTGTGTTTGGCAGGTTCTGACTTGCCAGGCCTGGTCAGAACAGAGTAGAAGGGTGTATGGAGCCAGAGTCAAAGGGCCTTAAAACCCCTTTGGAAGGTCTGTAGCATGTGCTGTGGGAGTAGGTGAGTAAGGGGTTACCACAGGCAGATTCTGGAGTGGAGTGGTAACATGGTGACAAGGCCAGTGACAGTAGGGGATGAGGGATCTGAGACATCAAGCTGAGATGTGACGGAAGTGGGACTTGTGAGCATCTAGATGGTGATGGAGTAGTGGGAGTAGAAATGAGTGGGTGAATCTGCGACACTTTGAGGAAACAATAAGATTTTAGGAAGTGAAGTAAAGTGAGGTTCCACATGACTGCCAGTGCTGTCAACATAAATGCAAATGAAATCATTGCAGTGAGAGCTTATTTGGGTGAAGATTAGCACCTTTGGGGGTACCATGAATTTGTGGTTATCAGCAGGAATAGAAGATAAAGAGGCTTTAAAACAGCTTTCCTGGAGGAGTTCCAGTATGACAAGGTGGTGAAGATTAGGAGTGTGTATGTGGTAGATTGAGAAAATCACTTTTTAAAGCTCTAGATTTGAATGTGGCCCTAGGGTTGGTACTGGAGGTCTCTGGACTGCCTTCAGGGGGCATGGGAATGTGCGGTCTCCCCTGGTTTGCGGCCTGCCAGCACCCACCCAGGAAAGGAGTGGAACTCCTCAGTCAGGAAATAGAAATAGAATTTATGTTTTCTCTCTCTCTGGAGCTCTTGGAGATTGGGAATGAATTGCAGACTAAGAAGTAAAAGTTAATGACCAAGGGTACACAGGGAATTGTAGCAGTAAGGACAATATAGTTCGTTTCCTCACAAGATGGTGTGAACAAAGACACATTAATGGACATGTCTCACACTCTTTACTTGCTGAATTCCCTTCCCCACCATCTTCTTTCTTCCCTCCCATCAAGACGCTTTACCTCTTCTTAGTTAATGAATTCTTGTCAAAAAATGATTCTTATTCATAGAGTGAAAATACTCCTGATTTCAGTCTTTTCCCAGTTTTACTGGTTGCAGTTGAGTCATTTTGACCCCAAACTGCCATCTTAACCAAAGTGACTTGAAAAAAGGTAAATGTCTTATTTGCCTCACATGGCAAAAAAACCCCAAGATGAGGTGGCTCCAGGGATGATCAGTTGAACAGCTCACATGTTGTTGCTGCAGGATCTGGTTCTTCTCATCTTTTGCCCTGTCATCCTGTGATATATCTATCCTTGTGAGCCAGCTCCCCTGGTGAGGCCATTATGACCACCACTTCCAGAACTAATGCATTCAGAGTTGGGAAAAGACGCTCTCTTCCCCTTCCACAGTCCTCTCCTTATAGCAGTATCAGCAAGAATTTGTCCCATGCCCATTGCTACACCATATTAGCTCTAACTAATCAAGCTTGCCTCTTAAACACCTAATCACTTTTTAGGGGAACAAAGTCAGAGTTTTTTGAACAAGGAAAAAGAGGAAGATGAAAGCTAGCATCAGCCTTAGCCAGTCTGGCCCATGTTGTCCTCACCTGGCTTGTTGAGTTCTTCAAGATTCCCCACCAGACACGTGTGTATGCTTAGTTTCGCAGACAACTAATAGTCAACAGATAGTCAATGCAGCATTTGACTATCTCTTCTTTAAGAAAGAGGCTTTGGGTACAAAAATGAACATCAAATAAATAAAGATAGTGGTTTTGGCCAGTGTTTCATGTAGGTTATTCTTTAAAGAATGTCAGAAATGTTAAGAAAAGCTGATTTATAAAGCTGAAAGCTTAACCTATCTTATACGCTACTTTAATTTTAGGGTAATCATCTAGAAAGTCATTTTCCAGATTATGTTTGTACACAATACACTTGAACACTGTGCAGTTGCAGTTGAAAGGCATCTTTCAACTATGTATAGTCTAACCAGTTGATTACCAACTGGAAGAGAGCTAAGAGGCACCCTGACTCCTTCCATTCTCTTTGAGACCTCTGTTACAATAAAAAAAAAACAAACAAAAAAAAAACAATTGTCTCCTGCCCTGTGCTCTGCAACCACCTTCTTCATCATTGTTTAGTTCCTCTCTTTACTGAATATCTGCATGATCTTCTCTCTTCACCACTGCAGCCTTTCCTTCTTGAGTGACTCCTTCCTACCAGCTCTCCAAACTTGCCCAGATTCTTGCATTGAAATATAGTTTGCAAAAAACCTCATCTCCTGATGTTACATCATTTTTTTTCATAGCCCTTTTCATAGCCAAACTCCTTGAAAGAGTTTTGAATATGTAATGTCTCCATTTCCTCAGCTATCACCTACTCTTCAACTAAATTCCATCTTGCTACTGCTTTCACCACTCCAAAAACCAGCTCTTGCCAAGATTGCCTTTTTTGCTAAATCTAATGGATACTTTTCAGATCCTTTTCTCCCTTGACTTCTCAAAAGCATTTACTATCTATCCCTATCTGTTCATTCTGCCTGGCCTTCCTCCATTCTGTACTTTTGTAATTTTTCCTAATTATCTTGCTCTGCACAGGATGTTCTTCCTCTGTTTATCTCCAAGATACTGGTGTTCTTCTCTCTGGGAAATCTTACTTACACCTGTGGTTTCAGTCTTTATCTTTATACGTTAGCTCCCACCCTATCCTTTTCCTGTTCTTCCATGCCATGGCAGTGCCATTTGGCTGCCTTCTGTCCTCCACCAGGATATCTAAAGGCATTTTAAACCTATCCTGTGAAAATAGAATTAATCGACTTTCTCAATTTTAAACCAACTCTTACATTTTTTATCTCAGCGGATGGTACCCTTATTCACTTAGTAACCCAAATCAGAAGCCAAGACTTGATTCTCATTGTTTCCTCTCTTTCCCTTCCCCTATCCAAGTGGTTCCCAAGCCATTCAGACTATTCTTCAAAATTATCTTGAGCTGGTCATATTCACTGCAGTTTGCCTTGTCCTTGCTGCTAGTGTCTCCCCTTGGATTATTATCTCCTACCTGGTCTTTCCACACCAACTATTATCTTGCTCTAATCCACTTGATTTTCACATATACCTGGCCACCACAGATACTTCATGCAAAAAGAATTGAGTAGGCAAAAAGAGTTTTGAAATGTCATCTTCAAAACTAATAAAGATGCTTGTCTATATATATGCCCTACAGTATGTATACAGCGAATATGCAAATTTTAAGTATCACTTCTCCCACAACTGTTGCCACCCTCAGGGTGGAATCTGGCAGCTGTTCCATTACCCATAAACAGCCTTACTTAGCTTATGAACATCGGGGACACGGGGAACAAGGCTCCGTCCATGGATATCTGCCATAGAGACATCTGCAAGTTTTATGTTTTGAATTTGGCTGTTAGTTGGAAATTAGCTGACAAGTCACTGAGCTTTAGTTGGGTCAGAAGATCAGCTCAAATCCTTTAACAATAAGAATTTCTGAAATTATAACCTGGCATCAAAGTAAATATTACAATATCCCTTCTCAGTAAAATCAAAGTTGGCAAGGGTAATTAGTGGACCTGATGTGTGAAGAATCATCCCCAGCCACGGACTTAGGCCACAGTTAACTTGAAAAGAGAAAATAAATCATCCATCAACCCAAGAAAAAAGTTATTTTCCAAGCCAGGCATGGTGGTGCACACTTTTAATCCCAGCATTGAGAGGCTGAGGCTAGGAATCACTTGAATCTATGGGTTCGAGACTACCCCGGGCAACATAGCAAGACCTAGGCTCAAAAAATAGCCGGGCATGGTGGTGTGTGCCTGTAATCCTAGCTACCTAGGAAGCTGAGGCTAGGGATCACTTGGGTCTTCAGGTTCGAGACTACCCCTGGCAACATAGTGAGACCTAGTCTCTTAAAAAAAAAGTTATTTAAAAAAAAAAAATGCCAGACTGGGACCTTTCTCATTAAAATATCACCACAAACAAATTACAAATAAAAATCAACCTGATGCCACCCTGTTTGTTTCCAAATCAAGAAAAATTTAATGAGCACTTACGGATTTTCCCTCGAGGAACTTATTGTGTAGCAGAGTGCTTTCTGGGTTCTGGCAAATGGAATAAAATGAGCAAAAGCTTCAAAGCAGTATTTGGTAAGACTGTTCTCTGATGTAGGCGCAGAGAAGAAAACATCTCAGCTGCTTGGTGGGATCATGAAATGTTTTCTGGTTTATATGTTTCTGAGCACAGCTGTCACACACACAGCCAGCATCTCCAAGGATAAGAAAATTAATTCTAGCATGCAGACACCAAAACCATAACAAAAGAAAATGTAGCAGCTCTGAAAAGAATTGTCTTGCTTTTTAGTTTAGAACTGAGTGGATGAAACCTCCAAAGTCTCAGGCTCAATAATTTGCCTCTGTCTCTTTTGACAAATAAGGGATTTTGGTATCTGAAGTCATGGGCTGGTGGGAGTAGCAGACAAGGCTGGTACATTGGTGTCTCATCAGTATTGAGACAAAACGGCCGCCTTCACTGGAGACTGTAAACAGTCACTGTAACTTTTCAGGGACAAGATAACCTATAAATACATAATCAAATCTGTCTTCTAATGAGGAGTGTAATTTGTTATAATAGAAAACAATCTAAGCTCCAGTTCAAGTCGCTGTTAACAGAGATTTCCAGTGTCTCACAGGGTAGCAACTATCTCTCACTGCCAGGGGACAGCTGGTACATTGTCTCACATAGCACCACTTCCCTCCCCTCCCCCGTGTTATTACCAAATGTTTAGCATATTCCTACTTCATGTGTTAAGACCACCCTGATAAAGCCATGGTTATAGGTAGACTAGATCCTGTTCCAATTCCTGCACACATACTAGTTTACTTAAAAAAGAATCACGAGTAATAACAAAATTTACCTAAACCTTGCTGCTCCCTCAAGCTCCATTCAAGTCTTCCCCTTTCTGGTGAAAATTCTCCAACAAACCACCCACATAGGTTCTTTCTCATTATTTTGTAATCCCTTATAGTATAGGTTCTCTTCCTGATTTCATTCATTCAAGGGCATGTTTTAAGCAGCTACAGTATACCAAGTTTACACTAAATACTAAACATGTAGATACAGAGAACTGGTCATTGGCATCAGGAACTTTATGGGCTAGAGAGAGAAATTCTTATGAAAATACTTTCTGGAGAAATTTTTAATCTTACCTCCATCTTTTAAAATATTAATCTTACCCCAGTGTTTAGTGAACATTTCTTATGTGCCTGCCATGTGCTCAGCATGATCCTGGGTTTTTCACTGAGCCAGAATAAGGATGTTCCCCCTAAGAATCTTTGGGGGAGATTAAATATTAATGCAAATAGCTTGAAACCAACTAGAATATATTTAAGGTCATAATGAAAGTTCAAAGTAAACAATTTGGAAGTTAGGAGCCAAACAGAGAGAAGAGAAGTGATAGAAATTTCATAGCTACTAACATCAAAGAAAGACTTTCGACTGGAGCAACATTTTGGTCGACCTTAATAATGCCAACAAATTCATAGTGCTCTACTGACTGGATCTTTGATTCTTCTCTTATAGATTGTTTAAAGGGTGAGGATATGAAGAGGGATTCTTTAGACATGAAAACAGTCCCAGGCAGGGGCTGTTGATTTGAGGTCCCCTAACATACTGCAACATGTCCACAGGGTGCTGGTACCCGCCTCCTAATCCTATGTTTCATCCATCAGACATAACTGCCTCAGAACAGACAGAGCAGTTCCGTGGGATAATTGCATTTTAATTGAACTGTCTGTACTACTCTGTAAACGCCTCTGCAGAGATTGAAAAGTGTGTAGCTTGATAAATTAAATCATTTCTGCTAATAATTGCTTCTGCATAAGGATTATGGCTCTAACCTGCAGGAGAAGGTGCCACTAAGAAGTGTGTACTGAGGTTCATGGCATTTTTTAAGTAATTCTGCAGTTTGAAATGAATGTGGACTGCCCAGTGTGTTCTCAAATAGAAAGGCAGTACACCTGCGAACGGGTGTGTAGGCGGCTTTCCATCTTCAGTGCCAGGGCTGTGATTAGAGTCTGTGGAATATTATATTTTAATCTTTCATGTACATAGCCTGTGGGTGGGCTTTGACCAGGCTAACACAATCAGAGAAGGGAAAGCAGGATTTCTAGAGACTCACATAAAGCTGTGGCTTCTTGGTGGTCTTTGCCTGGCTTTGCTAGCAGAGAAGGTTGTATGGTCCTAGCAGACCGGAAACGGGGCCATGCCTCAGACCCTAGCACCCGTGACTGTACTACAAGCATTTAACACCCTGGTTTCTTCTTTCTTGACATCCTCTTCTATTGCTCTGCGCTACCTCTGTTCTTGACTCCAGAGAGGCAAGATGCCCAAGATGGTTCAGTGAAACTCCACGGTTCCAGCCCTGGTGCTGCCAGTATTCCCGCGCAAGTTACAAAGCCTGCCTATCTAAGCCAATTTCCTCAGTCATAAAATGTGACTAAAATAGTACTTTCCTTAGGCGGTTGAGAGAAACAAATGTTCATGTAAAGCACTCAGTACCTAGTGCATTTTCAATACCCAGTAAGTATTGTCTTGTCATTACTGTTCTGTCCCCATCCACTTCATTTCCCTGCTTGCTTTTTTCCCTACCTGCTCATCTGTGAAGATTTGACCTGCCTGTGTCTGGTCACCATGGGGCTGGCTTTAGCTTAAACTGCTACTTAAGTGATACTGGGTCTCATCAGTCTTTGTCCCTGACAGGATGAGTGATGGGCATGTAGGTGATGGTGTTATCTGTCATGCTTTAGGTTTGTTTTTAAGCCCTGAAAATAACACCTGCTTGGAACCATATAGCAGCAGGTTGAATTAATCATTCCTAAAATATGATAGTCTCTTTCCTAACAGGAAGATGCTTACAAAAATAAATTGAAACCAGTTAGTAATCCATGGATTTTGCATCTTATTTTGTACTAATGCATATATAGGATGTCATTGAATCCTAGCTCTATTTACCATCTAGTTCTAGAATTTTCACACCATTTCCCAGACAACTTGAGCTTCCAGGTTAGCAGGTTACCTTCCTAGCCCCTGATGTTTGGGTGTCTATTTTAAAGTCATATGTGCCCCCACCAAGTGAATATGTGATCTTCACAGAGTAGAATGGTCTGCATCCTCTGTTGAAAAAGTGGTCTTTGTAGTTTGAAGAGGTGAGCTTGACTTTAGGCAGTCAGGAGACAGAAAGCAAAGATTATCAAATGATTAAAAATATTGGAAGAGAATTTGGTCTTTGAGCAGCTAGTGCCCATTCCAGAGGCACCATCGAATACGGGGGCTCACAGATAGGGTTCCATATGGATAAATACAGATTACTGTTTCTGGGTGGTTTCAAAAAGGGTTGTTATAGTGAGGACTGTTTTTCTACTGGGTAGAATGAATGGAGGCCTCCTTCTTCTAATTCTTTCAACTTACTTACTTGTCCTTTTCTCAACAGTTCGTAAAGGTTACCGGATCCAAGCTGACAAAGAGAGAGACTCCATGAAGGTCCTGTACTATGTTGAGAAGGAGCTGGCTCAGTTTGACCCAGCCAGAAGGATGAGAGGCAGATGTGAGCATTTTTCAGTTTTATCTGATCTGTGTCTCCTGCAGGGGTTCCTAGCTAAAGAAGATTTGGGGTGTTCTGAACTTGGGCAACCCTGAGCTTTCATGGTCAGAACTAGCAGGAGCACTGGTGACATCACCCTGAAGATAGTAGCTCTGAGTACAAAGAAGGGGGAGTAAAGGGGCCTCAGAGGTGAAGGATAGAGCACCTTGTTTTATGCTGTGTCTCCACAGGCAGACAGTCTGAGGCTGTACAATCCTGGGGCAGGAAATGCTTAATAAAGCAGTCTTTTCCTACCACTCCCTCTAAAGTATCTTTGAAATAATGGCTAAAGACATGGAAGCTCAAATATCAATTTTCTAAAATGTGAACAATCCAGCTGCTGACTTGCTTCACAAAAGAACAGTCTGCCAAGTGACTCTCCTGAGTCTGAGACCTATGTTCCTACAGCAACCACTAAGAGACAAACAGGATGCCTCTCTTGTGAAATGACTGAGTCTGCTATGGCAGGGCCCCAGCCCTCAACTCACCGCATGTCCATGGGGACTTTGCAGCTCCCTCCGCTGGTTCTTTGGGGGAAGATTCCAAATTACCATCTATCACAAGAGGTGCAAAGGGCAGGGCTGACCTGGATGCCTAATTGCCAGAGAAGGCAGGAGGTGGGGCTGCTTTGGCTCTCTGCTGGAACCCCCCTGCCTTTGAACCAGTGACAGGCTTGATAGAATTGTTGGGGAAACAGTCTGAGACTAGGGGAGCTTTATGCAGATGAAGGACAACATATTCTTCCTGGTTTGCAATTCTATATTCATCCTGTCTGAGTTGCATCCATTGCTGCTTCCTCCCACCACACCGGCTATAAAAAGACCATCTCCAGATTGGAATGTCAGGAATGCAGATGTCACTGCACTTGACAAGCTAGTTGTAACGGTGTTGTCATGGATCCCTGGAAGGGGACAGAGACAGAGCTAGCCCACCATCAAGGAGAAGGAGTCTATGGAGGGCATCAGTGACTCTTACAGCTCGAAGAAAAAGTTTGAAACTGAGGAGAAAGCTAAGAAGTGGAGCCTAATTTAGATGGCGTCTACTTGGTTAAATGGTCTCCCAAGACTCAAGGTATAATGGTCATAAGGTTATGGGATCCTAGCATCCTAGGGTACATTAGGGATGGCTTTGCATGCCTTTGTAGTGTACTTAGGGGAAAAAGAAGCCCAGAGTGTTGAAGTGACAGAATCAGGACTAGCCATTTGCTTTTCACACAAAAAAAACTTTAAACCATGACTCCATGGCCTGCAGTATGGTTTCTGTTGAGAGAACTACAGCCTTCTAGTTCATAGGAATTTAGAATGTTGGAGCTGGAAGAGACTGAGCTATTGAATCCGGGAGGCAGAAGGGAAGTATACAGTGCCTGTATTCAGTGTCAGAGCAGAATGGATCCCTCCTGCTGACATGATATTAAGTGCATGGAGATGAAGTAGAAATATAGTATACATCACTTGGAGAAATTCTGTCACCGAGAGCAAAACAATCCCTGAGGAGGATCATAAAAAGGGGTCATCTCATGGTTTCAGGTTTCAACATGAGGGCTATAAAAGAATTGGGGCATCTGTAAGAATTGGGGTTCTGTGAATTTTGAGGCACATCAATTTGCTAGCCATTATGACTCCCAGTGGCCTTTCCCCTGGTAAGTGGGGGACTGCTCTTGGCATGTTTTTCATCTAGAATCCTTGTACAGGGATCATCCAGGGGAATACCTTCCCCTTTTTCTTCTTGTAACAATGCCAGTTCACTTACATATTATCTATGACTCCTTTCCATATGACAGTAGCAGAGTTGACAGTGGTGACAGTGTGGCTTGCAAAGCCTAAAATGTTTACTGTCTGTTCCATAACAGAAAGGGTTTGCCTCTTTTGTCCTAGAGTTGCGTAAATGGGTGTCTGCAAAGCAGGATGCAGACATTCCTGTTTAGTGTGGTAGAAATAATGAAATGCTTCATATAACCAAGATAGTCCATCATTATGAATGGTAAACTAGAGAGCCCTCACTATCTGGAGAAATGGAAAAGGTCTTATATGCCCAGGAGTTTAAAGAAAGTTTAAAATGTTTCAGGAGCCAACAACATGAATGTTCAGTTGTCTCACTTGGTACATTTTAAAGTTCTGCTGTGCCAGGCACGGTGGCGCATGCCTGTAAGCGGCAGCCTAGGAAGCCACGGCAGGGACCGGGGAATCACAGTTTGAGTCCCGCTTGGGGCAACATAGTGAGACCTAGTTCCAAAAAAAAAAAAAAAAATAGCTGGACTTGGTGGCACATGCCTGTAACCCCAGCTACTTGGGAAGCTGAGGGTGGGGATTGCCTGAGTCTGTGGTAGGTACCCTAGGCAACGTGAACCTGTGGTTCCACAGGCAAAAATAACAAGACCAGTCTAAGAACTGTGAAGTTCTTAGGAAATTTTGTATGTTTTAATTTTCTAGATCATGAGAAAGAGATTTTGAGAAAAGGACAGTTCTGAATTTTATTAATCAACAGGACCTGAGTTGTTTTCCTTTAAAATAAGCCCAGACTAGTCCATTCTCCTTAAGAGGAAGAATAAGTTTAACAATTAGAAAACTTACAGAAAAACAGAAAAAAATTACCCAACTGATAGCATGACCAAACTAAATGATAGTCACAGTTGCCCTCTGTCTTTGTTAAAAGCAAACCACAAGACTGTATGAGGCCCTTTAACCCCTAAGCGGATGGGAAACAGCAAAAATTCTCGGCTCCTTCAAAGACAGTTGTTAGAGAGGAGAAATAGAGGGGAACGTGAAACACACATAGGGCTTCCCACAGGCCATCCTGCCTTAACTCTCCCTGCCAGCCAGACCCTACACCTTGTAAATGTTGACTTTGATAATATTTTGAATTTCTAACCAAAGGATCTGAGAAAACAAATGGATTCCGTTACATTGCAAACAGATTCACTGATTTATTTTTTAAGTAAAATGAAATTCACTTCACTTCAAAGTTCTATAAATAAATTGTTTTTTCCCCTTCCAGATTGCAATTCCAGTCCTTGTTCACAAGTGCTTTTGCAAAAAGCTACTTAGGCAACCTTAGAAAATAAGAAAGCTATCCAGGCATGGTAGTACATGCCTGAAATCCCAGTTACCTGGGAAACTAAGGCTGGGGATCACTTGAGTCTGTGGGTTCAAGACAATCCTGGACAATGTAGTAAGACCTAGTCTCTCTTAAAAAAAAAAAAAAGAAAAGAAAGCTCTGATCATCTCCTTTTTGATTGGGACAAGAGTATAAGTACACCCCTACCCCCCCCTTTTTCTCTCCATACCTCCAAAGAGCTGTCCTAACTGGCCCTGGCCACATACATCTGGAATACTCTTTGGGGAGGGGAAAAGGTCTACCCAGTCCTGGGAAGTGAACTTTTGGGGAAGATATTCCAGGTTGCTGGGTGAGCATCCAGAAGGGGATAGATGTACACTAGGTGTTCACATCCCTGTAGCTCTGTGGACTGACTCCCGAGGGCTCTGAAGAGGCCCAGAGTTGAAGGAGGTAGAAATGGGGTACCTGTATAGCATGAGGCCGTACAGGCTCTGAAGGGCCTAGCCTGGACATGGTCAACAGCAGAGAGGATACTCTGATCTGTAGCTTTGCTTTTTGCCCCTTTGACTCAGCATGCCTGGGATCATCACAGAATTATATATACAGGAGTATATGTGTGTGTGTGTATACATTTAGAAGTGTGTATATATATATATATATATATATATATACATGAGTATATATATGTATGTATGTACACACACACAGGAGTGTAACAAGAACATGAAAAACATTTGAGCAAGGGTGATGATGAATCAGGAGGAGGCCTGCTGCAGAGACCCCAGGTTCTGGGAAGCCTGCCATAGGTGGAAAGATAACAATTGTTTCCAGTTCCAAGAATGGACCTGTGGGAAGCCTCCCTCCCTGTAGTCGGCTCCTAGCTAGAGCACATTTCTGCTAAGAATACAGATGTCACTAGGTACTTCAGGGTTATAATCCATCTGGACATAACTGAGGCTCTTAGGTGGGAGTTTCCCAGAGCTTCTAAGGTCGCAACATTTACCTGAATTCTCATACTAACATGGAGAAAGCTGTCATGCCTGGTTCTTTTCCTACAGATAACAACACCATCTCAGAACTCAGCTCCCTGCATGAGGAGGACAGCAATTTCCGCCAGTCTTACCATCAGATGCGAACTAAGCAATTTCCCATGTCCGGGGACTTGGAGAGCAATCCTGACTACTGGTCAGGTGCCATGGGAGGCAGCAGTGGGGCAAGCCGGGGGCCTTCAGCTGTGGAGTATGACAAAGAGGATAGGGACAGCTTCAGGCACAGGTAAGGAAAGCTGGGGGGTGAGGAGAGGAAGAGGGTGGGGGGCTGTGGGGACAGTTTGGTGCTGGGTGTGAGGGAATTAGAACTAGAGGGAGGGTGAATATGAGGCTGTTATCCAGTAGCATCTGTCTCCACATCTTTCTTCTATGAACGCTCAAATGCCTCCTTCTTACCTTTATTAAGCAAGGGAACACCACCGTGACATCCTGTGGAGTAGTCTTTCAAGGACCTCTGAAATGGGTTCTCTAGGCCCTGTGTAAACATTTCCTTTCTCGTGCATTTTAATTCTGTAACGTCTTAAAAATGCCAGCCATCAACTCCATCATTGTTGGTCATTTGTTACATGAGAGATAAAACACCAAAGACATACTGTTGAATTTAATTCTCCTAACTCAAAAGGCAAGCAGTATGGATGTCACCAGTTAAGTCAAGGACAGGAAAACACAGATGGTTAGTGATTTCCCCTGGGTCATGTGGACAGTGAGTGGGAGGCTGGGATTTGCATATAGTTTTGTGTGGCCACATCACCACTAAATAGCATCCTCCCGCACTGACCAGTCCTATACCTTAAAGAACAGCAGACACTACCTTTGTCTCTAACCTACCCACCACAGGGGTCTCTGTGACCCACTGCCCCAAGAATGACCTGACCCTGCCAAGGATAACCTGGCCCTGGCTCTGAGGGAGGAAAAGTTCTCTGTCACTCAACATTACAGGGGCCCCTTGGACCACGATTGGTACGTGCATTGAAAGCCACACCACCTATGCTGGCTTTGAGGAGGTCAGAAGTCATATAATAATGATCAGAATGCCGCGGGGTGTTTCAGCACTAGCTGAACACAAAGCATTTTTATCCACACCACCACTCCATTTTTATCCAAACGCATGAGATAGCCCTGGTTGCCTTCATTTTGCTGTTTGAGGTACCCGAGACTGTCATCTAGGGAGAATGACTCATGACCTAGGTTTCCTAACCAGGCCCCAAAACTCTTGTTCCCTAACCTCTCTTGTAATCCACCCTCAAGTCCCCTGCCCTAACACAAGTGCTGGGCCCCTTGCTGTCGCACGGCCACCTGATCAGTGTCCTCTGCCCACAGCCAGCCGCGGTCCAAGTCTGAGATGCTGTCTCGGAAGAACTTCGCCACTGGGGTGCCGGCCGTCTCCATGGATGAGCTGGCGGCCTTCGCCGACTCCTACGGGCCACGGCCGCGCCGGGCTGACGGCAACAGTCATGAAGCCCGGACTGGGAGCCGCTTCGAGCGCTCCGAGTCCCGAGCGCACGGGGGCTGCTACCCAGACGGCTCCCTGGAGGAGTACTACCCGCGGAGCCGAAGCCGCGAGCCCCTGGGCGACACGGAGCGCAGCTGGGCCTACAGCCCCGCACGCCGGCGGCCGCCCGAGGAGGCGCACCTGCCGCGCCTGGTGAGCCGCACGCCCAGCGCCGTGCCCAAGTACGACCACGGGCACCGCGGCGGCGCCCCCGAGCGCCAGGCCCGGCCCGAGGGCGCCAGCCGAGGTGGGAGCCTGGAGACGCCCGCCAAACTCAGCGCGCGCCTCGGGCCGCGCAGCGCCTCCTACTACGCCTGGTCGCCACAGGCCACCTACTCCACGGTGGGCCACGAAGACGACGACGAGGATGAGACTGACGAAACGTTGCCGCCCTACAGTGAGCTCGAGCTGAGCCGCGCCCCGTCCTACCGCGGCGGCCGCGAGCTGTCTTTCCACAGCAACTCGGAGAAGAGGAGGAAAAAGGAAGCCACCAAGAAAACTGTGAGGCCTTCTCTGGCGCTGCGCCTCCTGATGGGTTGAGCGGGGAGCTACCAACCAGGGTCGCAGTGCTGGGGTGGGCGGGGGAGGGGTGCTGAAGAGCAGAACGGGAGGGTCCTTCCGGGCAGATTCCGGGTGGGAGTTCTTGGAGGGAGCGGGTTAGCCCACTCTGCACAGGGAACCATCTCTACTTTGGGGACTTTCTCTAACCAGCGTGTGGTTTAACTCAGGGCTCTTTCTGTTCTTCCTCAGAATGACTTTCCAACCAGGATGTCTCTTGTGGTCTGAGGTTTTCAAGACATCTCTTTGGATGACAAGAAATCAGAAGCCGACTATGGAAATAAGACACAAATCCAAGACTCAGTAGGCCTGAGACCTTCTCTCACCACTACCTTGGAAGATTTGCTGATCTCTGCTTTCTCAAGGAATGGGAGGCAGCTTTGAAGGGCAGTTGATTTAAACTTCATTATCCGTCTAACTACTTTGAGAAACTTATCACCAAAACAACTATGTGTGAGAGCATTCTCACACATGGGATTTTGCACCCAGAATTCATCCTATTCTATCTCAATCAGCTAAACCAGGATTCCTTTCCAGTTCTGAAAGGGGGTTAGCGCTGAACTGCTAATTTCCAGATGTTGCCTCAGCCTACAGTATGTTGTTCTCTACTACCTGTGCTATGTTTAGGGAAAGAAGAATTTATTACTGCTATTAGAAGGCCTCTACTGACAGCAGAAGTAAGCTCCAGGTAAAATAGACCTTTTGTCCCCATCACCTCCCGGTCATTAGTGACTGTTATCATTGGAAACTAGGATAGCCTCTGGGAGCTCATGGCACTAAACTTCTGGGCAATCATAGAAATGATTTCAATTTGCTGTTCTGAATGACAGCTCCTGAGCAAAACAGAAGAGACTACGTCTTTTGAAAAGAGAACCCGTCTTTGATAGTAATTGGTATTCCTTTATCCATCTGGAGAACATTAACTGCTTTCTCTCTTCTGTACGTGTCGATGTCTGAGTCTTGGACATCAAGGGCTCTCCTTTGCCTCCCTTCTCCTGGACTTGCCACAGGGTGGTGCCACACGCGGCCCATCTCCCTCTACACTCTGATTAGGTTGTTACCTGGTGCCTTTTGATAAATGTTTAAAATGCACACATGTAAGAAAAGAGGGAAGAAAAGAGGAGAAAGCAGTAATGCAAAACAAAACAAAAAAAAAGGAATTTAAGAGGAAGAAAATATATGGCCTCCTATTTTGATTGTGGGCCATTTTCCTTACAAACTCCACTCTGTCATCTTTGGTTTTGTACTTCCTTTACCATGAGTTGTTTCTACCAGCCCAGTTCTGCTACTGCAAGAACCCCGGGACGGGACGTAACACTGCATCTCTTGGCCTGACTAGGCTTGATGCTCTAGCTGCTTTTGAGACATGAAGAATAGCACTTGCTCTGGGAGAAGTACTGCTTTTCACACACTGGCCTAAATAGATGATTGATTTTTGCCTAAATCTCTCACTTAGATCTTTCTGGATTTTTTTTTTTAATTTGGATCAGTTACAAAAAGATGACTGAAAATTTCTCATCAAGAAGTGCAGTCTGTACCTCCCCAACTTGAATCTGGGGTTGACCATACGATTTGATTCAGCCAGTGGCCCGAGAGCAAATGTGACGTAGGTAGAGACTTGAAAAATTCTTGTGCATGAACTTACCCTTTTACAGCTCTTGGGAGCCTTGCGGTCGGTCACCTCCTGGACCATCTCTGCATAATGAGAGAAAAGAGCCCAGTTACCCTGTCACAATCTGTTACTCTAGTTGATTGCAAAGACATGAATGAAACCAGTCAGACCAACAGAAGAACTGCCTAGCTGAGCCCAGCCTAAGTTGCTGATTCTTGCCTAAGGCATGAGAAGATGGTGCAGTCTTTTAATGTTCATTTTCCTTCAGGAAAAAGCTAACTTCTTGCCTTTATGTTCAACCTTGAATCCCTACTCCATCTAACCCAAGGTGTTGCACATTCTCACTTTCTTTGATAGACATTTGTCAAAGCTTTTCATTCCCTACTGTTACTGTCGGATACATAGTTGGATCCTGTCACTCAAAGACAATGTTCCCCACTCCGAGCAGGATCCATTCTCCACCTGTGCATCCATGGACAACCTCTGTAAAGTCTCCTCCTTCGGCATCTCCTTGATCTTCTCCAGAGCCACCTAATTGGAATGAGGCCCTATTCTTAAATACTGTTCCGCTGGTATCCATCACTTCATGGTATTTGCCGAACTGTTATACTTGTGTGATTTAAAATAAAGAAGCCCCTGGGTGAGAGTCAGAAGGATGAGTTGCAATTATTGCTTGAAAGAGAACCGGTCTACCAAAGGACTTCCCACTGCTTTTGTCCTGTCCCAGAGGAACCAGGAGGACAGTTCACAGTACCTGTACTTCCAAGGACTGCAAAGACATGAGCCATAACCCTGGTGCTGAGTTTTAACCTTGCTGGTATCCCTGGGTTCTCAAATCCTGGGTCTAATCTGTCTGGACCCTAATTCAGGTGGAAAAAAAATGGTTAGTACATCATTCTTAGTCACCAGCTTTGGATTTCAACTTGCTCAGGCAATTTTGGAGCATATTGGGTAGCTACAGTAGTTATTATCTCTTTATCCTGAGCACTGTGTCAGGCGTCTCACCACCAAAGAGCCCCATAGCACCAGCTGCAGAGACCAAAAATACTGCTTTTATTAGCCAGGGGCATGTATGATTTGAGTGGAAGTTGAGGGGGAGCAATAGGAAAGAATTATTAAAATTGGAAACCTACAATTCCAAAGACAACAGAACTACAGACACAGTGAAAAAAAATATAAAGACGATAACTGGCTACTGAAAGGGTCTGTGGGGAGGACAGGTCTGTCCTCTGCAGGGCTGCAAACATCACTCAGACTTCCAAGCATTCCAGCAAGAGAAAACCGTGGTTTCTGGGCATGTGGACAGGAGATGAGGCAGAGCCGCCCTCCAGCACCCCCCGACTTTTCTCTCCATTCCCCTTTGATTCTTTTCCCCTCAATAGTGCGTCCTAACAGAAAGTGTTTGTACGTTAGCTTCCTTCCTACATTTCCTTGGGGGTACAAGATAAGTCATAGTCTCTGTCCTTGGGGACCCTGCGATTTAATAGGGGAACTGAGACATGCCCAAGAAAGAATGAGGGTAATTTATGCATTATTACATGAAACACTGCTATGAATAAATTGCAGCAGATCCAGAGAATTAAAAGATTTTTTTAAATTTAAGTGAGTATATTTTGATATTTGTTTTTTTGTCCTTCCACCTTAGTTAAAGATGTGAAAAGCCAAGACTCAGAATCAGAATAGAAAGAGGTGAACTGGTAAGGGGAGGGCTTCAAGGCAGACCCAGTAGGATGCTGTGAGTGCCTGCTGGTGAGTCACCATTGAGTCAGAGACGTGGGAGGAGGGGGCATGGCTGCAGGTGGCAGAAGGTGTCTCCTAGTAACTAAACTGCTTCTGTAGGCCAGGCTTACACTCATTCAGAAGCTGGGGACATTTGTCATGGACTTAGTGGTACAGGGCAGCTGATCTATCCATGCATACTCCCAGGGCTCGTTTTGCATCTGCTTCTCCAGGGACTTATATCTGCAACTTTGAGGATGCTGCTTGCCTTCCCTAACACAATACGAGTGTTGCTGAGATGATGGGCCTCACACTCACAAGCCTCACTCTGCACCTGGCCTGCACGGAACTGTGCAGACTGCCTGTGTGTGTGGGAGGGGGTAGTTGGGGGGGGAGGCTGAAACACCTGTGCTGAGCACACCTTACCACATCTGTATATATTTCTAAATTTACACAGGTAATCTGATTTAGACCCAAGGCAGCCTTTGAATGAGGCTAAAGATACAGATATGATAATCTTATAATCTTCCCCCACCTGTTTTTTCTTCATAGTTGTTTAAATTAACCATTAGCAAAGTCACAATCTAATTAGCTCATATTTGTCTCTTCTACTGGACAGTGTTTCCCAAAATTACTAGCATTAGAATTACTTGAAAGTGATTAAAATGTATTGTTGGACTCCACCTTGGGGATCAAGCCAGGATTTTTTCTTAAAATATATTTCAGGGAAGTACTGTGACCAAATGCATTTGGGAAATGCTACATTAGCGTATACCACTGGTGTACCCCAAATGGTTCTGACGTTTCCTTGGGTTTGAAATGTTTTCTCTGAATGCCCTGGTGGGGTCTTTCTCACTCCCTTGAATCTGGCAGTTGCAAATGCCCCAGCAGTCCAGCTGTGACAGTGTTGACTGACTCCCCAGGATCCAGCCTGGGAGAACTGTGTCATGAAGGGAGAGAAGAAAGCTAGGAGCACTGCAGGCACCCTGTTCTTGATGTTTCCAATCTTAGAATAGTTACTTGTTTTGACAAACTCAGATCCGGCAACAAGAATTACAGGTAATTTTCTCATTCCCTAGATGCTATTCTGAGCAAAACTTAGATCATGAAAAGTAAGACCAGGGAGATGGCAGAAAGAAATCATTTGTGAAGTAAATTCCCAGCCTGGCTAGTCAACACCTACTTTCACGTAAAGACCAAAGTGAAGTGAGCGTATTCTATATTATAATCCTTCCATAGCTAGATTCAGATGTTGCCAGAATCTTATATGATTTGAAATTGATTTGGAGGCTGTAGAGATTCAAATTCACAAAACTAGGGCCAGATACTTAAAGTTCTAGAGAAAAAGTGCCTAGTTTTGTTTTTTTTCTGCCAGAAGCCTACCTCCCCTTCACCTGGGAAATTATCAGTGAAGCTCCAGGTAAGAGTCTTAGACATCAGACTGAGCTGCTTGAAGCCTCAGCCTCAGCTTTAGCACTGCCTGAGGGCTATATGATTGATACTAATTGATACCAACATGCTATTCATGGTGTGTCACAGTTTACAGACCATTTTCACACATAGTCTCTCATTTTACCACAACAGCCTCTGTGATAGAGCAGGATGGATATTGTGGTCCCATCAAACAGGGTAAAACAAGTTGAAAAAATCTAAATGTTAAATGACTTAAAATTATATAACCAAGGTTTCTGACTAAGGAATTTTGCAATTCCTACGATACCTGTGGGACTGGGGTTGGATTGGGGTTTTCTTCACAGCTAATACCTGGTGACAAGAGTCTCGGACTCTGCTCACTCATGGCATCAGTGAAGCTATTAAGACAGACACAGTTGTCACTTCGTCCTGCTATACACCAGTTGTGTCAAGGCAGACTTCCAGAGGAGTCTGCCTTGGTCAAGGAGAGCTTCATCTTCATTAGCCATGCTGGAGGGGGAGTCACACTTTGATAAAAATATGCTTCAGATTTTAGAATCCTTGAAGAAGAAGTTTGAGCCAAACTACAGGTGCATCCAAACAATTTTGGGGACTGAGGGTAACCTGCCTGGGAGCGAGCTAGCTGGCATCTTCAGTGCACTTAGGAATTTTAATGCCACGTATAGAGGTTAGTTAATTTTTTTCTTAAACTCTTAGACTAGACACCAGTAAACGCCCTTGAGCCCATTTCTTCTAGGGAGGCTAAAAGAGACAAAAATAACTTTGCTCCTACTTGGCTCTAAGGAAAAGCCACTTTATTAACAGAGGAACTAGACACTGCTCTTTGAGAAGTTTCCTTGTGGGAATAAAGAACAATGGGACAACGGGATTTCAGAAATCTGCTTCATAAGGGTCATTGCCCAGTTGTTTTTGTGTCTTGTCTGTGGCATCAAAATGAAAATGTTTGTGTCACTGTTGCCCGTGTTTTTTCGGTGTCAAACATAGTGAATTTTGATTGTGATGTTTCAAGCTAAATAAAACATTTAAACTCTGGTTGTTACCAAGACCTCATAATTCACATAACTATGGTTAATCGTGATCAGATATGAAGTGGCCTCAACAGGGCAAGGGGGTCATCATAAAGTGTGTCACCGACTCAGATTGGCTGACGTAGTATAATGGAGGAGTAAACATTGTGGTTCCCTAGTGGAGGCAAGTCCTGAAAGAGCCTGAGGTATGTTTTTATAGAGTTGGATAAACTACAGCCTAGATGAGTGCTGGCTCTACTAACTCTACTCTTCAGACTGTCTAACATTCTGGAGACAAGGACTACAAAAAATGAGGGGGGGGGGGCGGCAGTGTAATGATACCTCACTCATTTTCAGAAAAGACAGGAGCATTTATTTGCTTGCTAGAAGCTGCATTTGGGGAAGGAAGAAAGGAAGCCCTTTGTGGGAGAATATTTTAAACTCTGAAGTCTTTTTCAAAAATTTCAAGGTATCATAATTAAGAAAATGCAACTTAAACCCTTTCTTAGTAAAAGAAGTGATAAGTACCTTCAGAAACTATTAATCGTTTCTAAATGGCCAGGCACTCTTAAGGGAGTTGCGAATTTTAGGGTCTTGGTTAACTGGAAAACCTGTCCTTGCCTGAAGCGCCTGGGCTCAATTCTCTTCTTTTAATAATTAGCTTAAAAATGTTTACATGTACACTTACCACAGATTCTAAAGCAGTGTCTCTGGTGACTTGTCTGCTATTCTGCCTAGTTTTAATTCCATGCATCTTTATCAGCTTCATAGAATATTGTGTTTGACTTACATTCTTTTAAGAGTCACTGATATGTGTTTCCTGCCTACTTTCCAGAATTTTAATTCTGTTTGAAATCTTTTCCCTTTCTGAAGGAAATTTCCTTTAACGATGGGTCTATGGATAGGATATGCTATTAGTTGTTTACCTAAAATAAAGTATTTTACTCTTGTTCTTGAAAGATAATTTTACTAAGCACACATTTTTAGATTAATAGTTATTTTTCTCCTAGCATAGCATCTTGAAGATGTTATCCACTCCCTTATGGTTTTTATGGTTGAGAAGTTAATTGGCAGTCTAGTTATCCTTTCTTTAAAAGTGATCTGTCTTGTTTTTAATAATTTCTTTGTCCTTGTGTCTCTACCTGTTCTTTGATTTAGTTAACATCTGACTAGGGATTGGTTTCTTTGGCCTTCAGATTGGGAATGTTGTTTCCTGGATTTATGGGTCAGGTTTCCCACCAATTATGAAAATTCTCACCTATTAATGTTGCATCAGTAACATCACACTGTCAAAGAAACAGGATTTATGGACCAGGCTGACAATGCAGGATATTCTTGGAAGAGCATGATCCTGGCCTTTTATTTGATAAAATAGTCCTATAGCCCTCAATCATGTGAGACAAGAGGACAAAGAGAAAAGGATGGGTCAAACCAAAAAAATGCCTGTGTCATACAGGGCTTTAGGGGGGATGAGTCTGCTGACCAGGTATCTGCTTGACAATCTGATATTATAATCAAAACCATACTCCCAACTCCTCATCGTTCCAATCTTATCAACAAGTCATTCCACTGATCAGTCTCTGGAACGCAAAGTTACACATTAGTCAATGGTCCCTCAGGCATTCATAGTCATACCTCATGATGTATACCCATTGTCACAGGATTACCAGCATCCTGCTCTTGTTTAAGTCAAAGGAGTCCTGTAGGGTTGGCATATTACATTCTTTTAGGACCAATAAATGATTGATTGGTATGTTCTGACTTTTTTTTTCAAGGAAGAAACAAATGCCAATTTTATTTAACTTTTTCAATTGATAAATGTTATTGTTTTTATTATTACTATTATATCTTTTAGATATATATTACATTGCTCCAGAGTTCTCCCACCACATCACCGTGAACTGTGAACATCATCTTGATCTTTTGGGCTCATCCCTTCCCTTCCCTCATTTTCTTCTCCCTCCTTTCCCCTCCCTAGTAGTATGCTTTAATTCTGTTGTCATCTTGTTAGTTTTGATTTTTTTCTTGACCTTTCCCCCCCCCCCATATCACATCTGTGAGACCATCCAGTTTTTATTTTTTTCTTTCTGGCTTATTTCCGCCAGTATGATTCCTTCTAGGTCCATCCATGTTATCACAAATGGATCATATTTGTCTCTATTGATTGCTGAATAATATTCCATTGTGTAAATATACTGTAACTTTTTCATTCGTCAGTTTTGGGACATTTGCGTTGTTTTCATATCCTGGCTATTGTAAATAGTGCTGCTATAAACGTGAGAGTACAGGCGTCCATTTGAATCAGTGTTTTGGTGTCCTTTGGGTAGATTCTCAGTAGTAGAATTGATGAATCGAATGGTATTTCCATTTTTAGTAGTCTGAGGGTCCTCCACTCAACTTTCCATAGTGACTGGACCAGTTTGCAGTCCCACCAACAGAATTAAGAGTATTCTTTTCCCTCCACATTCACACCAACACTTGTTGCCTGTTTTTTTGATATGGGTCATTCTTACTGGAGTAAGATGGTATTTCATTGTGGTTTTGATTTGCATTTCCTTAATTGTAAGCGATGTTGAGCATTTTCTCCTATGCCTGGTGGCCTTCTGTATTTCTTCTTTGGAGAAGTGTTGTTTAATTCTTCTCCCAAAAAATGTGGACCACTTCATGCATTTCATCCTTGCACAGGGGCCACGCTAACCTTATCTATATCACTCCAATTTAATATATGTGCCACTGAAGCAAGTACTGTTCTCACTTTTGTACTGAAAAGCCATACTGCACATAACCAAGATGGCCACTGAGCAGGCTATTTAGGCCTAGCAGACCCACATATTAGCATATTAAATATTTCTTTTCCTCTTTAAATTCTCTTTTCAGAACTACAATTAAATCTTAGACCTTTTTATTCTGTTCTATGTATTATATTTTTCATCTTTTTGTCTTACTATACTCCATTCTGGGTTGTTTCTTTAAGTTTATCTTCCAGTTCATTGCTTTTCTCTTTAGTTCACGCTTTCCTTTGAATTTTAATTTTTATTAATGCACATTTCATTTTTCAAAACTTAATTTAGTTCTACTTAAAATATGTGTGGTCACCCTGATAGTATTCTGCTCTTGATTCTTGTACACAGTTCCCTCTAATTTTTAAAAATATGCTAATTGTATTCCTTATATATCTCATAATCAATAATTCTGATGTTTTTAGACCTTGGGGGTGTAGGGTGAAGTTTAAGTTAAAACTTCTGCTAACTCTCACTTCATGATTTGTTTTCTTATACGTGTCAGAGTATTTTATTGTGGTAGAATCCTATATGACACTGGTGCCAGTCAAGAAAGAGCTTCTTGCCCCTTCCCTGCCCTCCATCTCCTCATTATAACTAAGTGTGTGTGTGTGTGTGTGTGTGTGTGTATACAGCAACCTTCTAAGTTTCAAGCAGATTGATCAAGTGAAGATGTTGAAGGGCTAAATGGGGAAAATAAAAAGGTATGTGACCTCTGATGTATATTGTATTTCCCTCTAATGCAAGATTCAAGACTGAAATGAGCCCATTCTAGGGTAAGCAGGAAATTTAAATTTTACATAGAATTTAGTTTAACCAGTATAAATTAGTCACTACTTTAAATACAGAAATAAGATTATGGCTAGTTGGGAGCCATATGCTACTCAAGAGTAACCAAGATTGATTAGAATTAAGAAATTGTGGGATCAGAGGGTTTAATTTAGCTGATTCACATTTAAACAAATGTAAAAGTCATCATTTTATGTATTTTTCAACTCAAGAAATAAAGATATTTTAATCATTAGGCTGACTCCAGGATGAGAAAAATCTTGGTGGAGACATCCTAATAATACTCATCACACCATCTAGGTAAAAGTTATATTTTCTGCTGGTTGGTTTTAATCATTTCCTGAACACTCACCAGGTGGTCTAAGATGACTCACACGCAAGTATGGCAGGTGGTGCAGAGGTAAACTGACAAGTCCGGCAAAGTTAGTTAGTCTGAGACGCCCCCTAGTGGCCTGATTTCCGGAACTGCCTCTAACGGGGACTTGCAAGAGTGAAGGTGTAGGGCAGAGGTGCTTAGAGACTTATTAAAAGCTTAGAGATGTGTTCTTTAAAAATTATGTATGAATTCATTTTTGAAAATAAAATGCATTAGGAGTTCTTCACTTAGAAGTGGTGAGTTTTTCACAAGGTATATATCACAAGGTTAGAAACTGCCATATTGTGTTTTCAGGTCAGGACTCTGGGTACCATGGGCGGAGGTGGCAGGGGGCACCTCATGTTTCTTGCTTGGGGCCAAGTGGAGATGAGATACATGCCTCCTTTGTATAAAAGCTAATTTATTTATTTTTTATTTTATTATATTTTCTTTTGTATAAAAGCTATTATAAAGTGTGCTTCTTAACACCACTGAATTGCAAGTGCTTTCACAAGTCAGATCAAATTCTGATGCTACAGAATTGTAGTGAGGCCAGTTTCTATGTCATTGAAATCTGTTCATAATAGACCTAAATTGCCTATTCCCCTGGCCTTTGGACTTTACAAGAGGATTTCTTCTCTGTCTTTGTCTGTCTGTCTGTCTGTCTCTCAAAAAGCAAAGAAGATTCTAGTCTCTTATATTAAAAGGTCATAGTCTCTTGTTTTTAAAAACAATTCTTGACCGTAGATGTTTTCTTAAATTTGCCTTATACTTTTTGAGCAGCAGCGCAGCACCAATAGATTCATCCTGACTTGTTTTTTCTTTTCCCCGGAGATGTTCAGTCTCCAGTATAGCAAATCCAGAGAGACAGATAGGCCCACTTTTCCTTAGCACTGTTCTTCTAAAAAGCCCTTTGTTCAACTAAGTGGATTCATTGATCATGGAGGCACAGCACTACTACCACTGCTGCCCATAGACACTTGGTGTTACTACTGTGGTCCATGCAACTGGCTTTTGTTACTCTTTCACACCCTGGAGACAACCACTAAAATTTTTCTTGGTTGCAAATAACAGAAAGCTCCAAACATTAGCTGAAGACTGTAAAGAGGGAAAGGATGAAGGTTTTTTATAGAAGAGATCCTGGGCTTGCCCCCCAGAAGGAAGAAGAGCAGTAGGGACTGAGGGAAACCTGAATCTTGATATTGTTAGCTTTTCTTTGTCCATCAATCACATCTCATTGTCCTTCTGCATCTATATTTCTTCCCAGTGAGGACAGACTTTCTCTACAAGGTGCCCAAAAAGTGTAAGGCAAAATTTAAGAAAACATCTAAGGCCAAGAATTTGGAATTCACTGCTAACATAGCCATTAGCAGTCCAGTTTTCCAGCTCAGGTGATGAGAGGGGGGTAGGGCTTTCCTCTAGAGAACTGGGAAAGGCGTAGCACCCCTTTTTGGAGTCTCTTTGAGCTAATCTTTGTGGTCAGAGAGATGACAAGTCCATGTGACCAGGAGGATGAGAGTTTGTTATGGATAGTGGGGTAGGGACATTTCTCCAGAGGAGAGAAGATGTTAGTAATACAAGTGGAAAAGGGGTGCCCAGTACCTCGGACCTTCCTTCTCTCACCTGCAACTCACTGGGGACAGAGTCTTCCCTGGGTGGTTAAACTTCAGAACAAAACATGGATACTAGAAGCTCTACATTTGGTAGATTATCTGTCCCACAAAGTCCTCACTTGTAATCTTTTTTTTACAAGATCTTTTAACTATATAACATCGATATATAACACCAGTGTCAGGTGTACAATATGAGCTCGTATTTGTAGATAATGAGGAATTATCACCACAGTAAGTTCAGTCAATATTCATCACCACTCAGTTACAAAAGTTTTGCTGCCTCGTGATGAGAACTTTTAGGATCTACTCTCTTAGCAGCTTTCAAATATGCATTACAGTGTTGTGAGCTATATGATCATGTTATACATGATATCCTTGGGACTTATAGCTGGTAATGTGTACCTTTTGCCCCCCTTCAACCATTACAAGATTTACTTGTAATCTTTCCTTGCTCCCAAACATGCTTTGTGTCCCCTTGTTTCTTTTCCTCCCCATCCTCCTTAACCTCAGAGCCCTCTGTGTTTATTGATACTCAGTGATTTTTGAAAGTGTTTTACATTATCAAATTGTCAGCTATGTAGATGTCCAGGATTTGTTGTTTTCTGACTTGCTTTACTACGCTTCTCTCAAAATCAATCCATTTTCTTGAAAATGGCTCCATTCCATCTGTTCTTATGGCTACATTCTACTCCATAGTATAGAAAAACCCCTTCTAAATTGTCACTAGGACATTCAGGCTGCTTCCATATCCTAGTTATTATAAATAATACTGCTTTGAACACTGTGGAAAACATGGTTTCACATTCTTTGGCTAGATACCCAAGAATGGGATTGCTAGTACTTCCATTTTTTGTTTTTTAAGGTAACTCCAAGTGACTTTCCTTAATGGTTGCACTGGTTTACATTCCCACCAAGGTGATAGGGTTCCTTTTTCTTTTTCATGGTATCCACTCCAGCAATTGGTGCAGGAGGTCATATTAGTATGTGCCATTCTCATGGGTTGAGATGGCTTCTCATTGTGGTGTTAAGCTGCATCTGTCTCATTAGAAGTAACAATGAACATTTTTTCATATGTCTGTTGGTCTTATGAAATATGTCTGTTGGATATCTTCTTTGAAATATTGTTGGTCATAACTGCTATCCATTTATTAATTGGATTGTTGGGTTATTTTATTTGCTGAGCTACATGAATTTCTCAAATATTTCTTTAGTAGTAATTCTTATTAGTTACATATTATATTAATATTTTCTCCCATTCAATAGGGTGTCTTTTTTTATCATCTTGTATTTTCTTTCATCATATAGAAGATTCTACTTTGAGGTGATCCAATTGTTTATTTTTATTTTTAGTTTCCTTGCTATAGGGATCAAGTCACCAAAAAAACAAACAAAAAAAACCTTTAATCTT
>PVHY01003783.1:0-102613 GCA_004024945.1 Uropsilus gracilis
TCCAAGACTTTTTGGCAGTTCCAGAAAAGTGTTTTCCTGGCCAATTTCTGCCTCCACACTTGAGCTGGATCTGCACATGGCAGTGTGACAAACCTGTTATTTACATGTGTGATTACCTCACCCTGCCAATCCAGGGGTTGCTAGCACCAAGAAAGCCTCCCTGGAAGCCAGATTTGTTTGATCTTATCACTGAGGTGGGCAGGCTATTTATCATGGTCATGTAAGCCCTTCTCATCAAACAAACTGAGAAAAGGATTTGAACAGACTCCGAAGTCCTGCACCACTTGTATCCCCCCAGACCTTGTAATGTAAATATTAGGAAAAATAATGATAGTTTAATAACACTTTTTGAAGCCATACTGATCCAAGCCCTGTGTAAACCACTTTATGCGTTATCAGCAGCCAGTAGGATCCCATCAAATTAGTTCAACTTTTTGGGAAACTCTTTAGCAATGCCTTATATCATTTAAATAAAGGTCAAAATCCCTGTTATGAACTTCAAAGATCCTATGTGATCCTCCTACCTGCTCTTACACCACCTCACCATTGTCTACATGAACTCAACTGTTATTTTGCTCTGTCACACTAAATCCCCCCACTTTTTCTACAATACCCAATGCACACTTCTGCCTCGGGACCTTTGCATATATGCTCACCCCATGCTTGGAATGCTTCCACAATGAACACATCTCCAATATCATCCAATTTCTCCTGGTCTCTACTTAAAAGTTACTTTTTCTGTGATGTCTTCTGTAGACGTCCTACCAACTGATTGCTTCAAATCTTTTTTTTTGATTCTCTTTTTTTCTTCATAGCACTTAAAATGACCTTGGGCTAAGTTTTTCTGGTGTACTGTCTGTTTCCTCCATAGGTCTATAAGCCCCCTGAGGAGAAAAATATGTTTTTTTAACCATAGCTGTATCAGCAGTAGTTGGGAGATTCTCTAGCACATAGTAGGTACTCAAGATATATTTATGCATAAATGAATAAACTCATTTAACTTTCACATCAGCCCTAGAAAGGAGCTATTATTTTGTGGTTTTTTTCTTCTTCTTTTTTTAAGATGAGGCAGCTTAAACAGAGGTTATTTAATCATCCCCAGAAGCAATGGCATTTGGGTTTAAGTCCCTGTTCTTGGTCGCTCTGCTCTCTCTCCCTCTCTCAGAGAGCTGTGGAGCTTGAAATCCTCCAGGTGTGCTGAATGAGGCTCAGTCTCTGTAAACAAACATCCAAGACCACCCTACTGACCCAACACATGCCACTTGAGCCATCACAACCTGACCTTTAGCTAAACACACTGTGATGTTGTCACTTCTGTGATTTTGTTCACACTGTTCTCTTTCTCTCAGCCTATGCAAATCTTTTCTACATATCTAGGCTGAAGTCAAAAGCCATGGCTCCATGACATCCTTTACTGACCCTCACTTCTTGATAGCTGCACAGAAGAATCCTCTCCCTGCAGTTCTGAGGCAGAGGCTGTGATCTTGGGTCTTTGTTCTTTTCAACAATGCCATGTGGAGAGCCTAGAAAATTCTGACAAATGATCACACAGATGCTTCTTGACACATTGTAGTGACATATTTCCAAGTGGGGAACTTTTCTTCTTATGGATATCTTGATAATCAATGAAAATGGAATTTGATGCTGAACATGAAGCTATATTTGGGAAAGAAAGGGATTAAGTGACAGGTTGGTTACATAGAACACCAATCCATTCAATCAGCACAATTTAGAAAATCAATCAAACCAGGTGTTGGGCTGTTTGACATTTGTAGACAAAACAAAAAAATAGATTGAATTTCCTCTGCTTTCTGTGGTGGTTTTGACTGTTATATAAAATGCCTTGAAGGTTAGACCTTGAAGGTTCTCTACAGATATTAACCTGTTGTTTCATTCAGATATATACTTAATCATTTGGGGTGGGTCTTGAGATGCAGGAGGGAGGTTGATGGGGGTGGGTGATCTATTTAAAATAGATAGATATATAATGATATTGCACATACTAAAAATAAGAAAGTGCCTTAAAGTCACATGTCTGTCTTTATTATACACATGCCAACAGAATTCAGTAAATTGGGGTAAACTGAAGGAATTGAGGGGGCTCACCTTAGGGGGTTCCTTTGTTGCCTTGGGTCAGCTTTATAGCTTCAATGACCAAAAAGAACACTAGTAGTCACAAAATGGTATCACAGACATCTATAAATGAAAGCTACTTCAAGGGATGAGCATGAGAGATTAAGATAATGGTTCATAGATAGGATGACATGGTGGTGGGAGAACCTCAGGATATACGACAATGTAAAATATATATATATAAATGTATGCAATCAATAAAAAATCAGAAATAAAAATTAAAACTACTTATACATAAAACAAATGACATATACAACATATATGGAAGCATTTCAATTTGAGTCTCCAAAATTCCATAAAAATTCAGAAGTAGTTTTTCTTCCTTTCCAAGGTATTGCCTGTCACCTTTCATTAATTAAGCTAATTAATTAATTTAATTACTTGTCACTTTAATTTCATCTATCACTCATGAGTTGTTCCACTTCTCCTCTAGGAATTTTTTTCTGCCTTCTCCCCTTTAGTTGTCCCTGAAGTCTAAACCACAAACAGGTAGGTTTGGAGGAAGAGGATGGTGGTGCTGATCGAATTGGAAAGTTCTGGAGAAGGCCACCACAGACCCTGCCTAGACAAAACAGCACATCAACGAGAACTTCTATGAATGGCATTACTGTTTGTATTGCCTCCACTATTTTTAAAACCATATTGATTGTCAAGTAAATAAAAATGTGTGTATAGCTATCTTACTTTAGACTAAAAACCATGACGACCAGTCATTTGAACACTTGCAACAAAGGGATTCATTAAATTAGAGCATCTTAATTAAACAAATACAGTCTTAAGTGCAATCAAACACAAACTTGTTTTCCTCCACTGGAGCCATAGGAAAGCTTCTGTATTTATCTCTGAAACTATTTCCAAGCCTGGGTCTCCAGACTGTTATTTATCTTCATGGAATGTTAGTAGGGTCTGTGAAGAAAAGTATTTATTGACAAATGGATTTTTGAAATACTGGGTGAAACCTATTCCATGGGGCTTTTGATGTCACATTTTCTGTTAGATCTCTCTGAGGCATCAGCAACTAGATTAGCCACTCTATGTGCAGAGAGAGGGTAAAGCATGTTGTGTTTATAGTCATATGAAACCCCTAAAAACACAAGATGCCCTTTTACACAAGGACATCTTTAAGACTAGCTTTCAATGCAATCTGTTTTGGAGACCACAGGTGAAGACTATAAATTAATATGCATGACTCCTGTATGAGAAACATGTGCTTTAAACATGATTCTGGTCTGGGGGTACATCCAAGAATGAAATTCAGGGTTATCCAAAACCCTTAGGAGAAATAGTTGGGCTGTGAACTGCAAAAAGTCTGGTGAAAGAATCTGACTTAACTTACAAAGCAACAGAGCTGACAGGTTTGCAGGTTGAATTCAACTGAATCCTAATTAACATGGACTTAACGATAATAAGTGTTGAGTCCAAAGATTTGATGATGGGGAAGTGAAGATATACTCTTTACATTATCAGGAAGGAATTAAGCCTTTTCTCTTATTTCTTGAAAGGAATTGTTTACCACTTACTTTCCATCAAAATTCCATGTGAAAAAAGTTCTAGGATATGCAATTTGTGTGTCTATGTAGGGACACTGCCATTGAAACACATGCAAGGGGCATCTTTTGTGTTTTTCTCCAGGGGCAAGTAGCCAGAGCTACTGGTCAGGTGACCATCTGTCCATCTGTCCCGAGTGCTTGAGTGCTTGTCTGTTTGAACTGCAACATCTTGGTGTGAAGGGTGGGTGAGCTTTGATCTGAAGCTCTTCTATTCCTAAACTAGCGATTTCACACCTTTCAATTCTCTATAAGTAACTGAACTAATGACTTAAATGGTCCTTTTGAAAATAGGTTCATTTATTGGCTTAATAGCTTAAGATGCATTCTTTGCAAATTCAGCCCTGAGGGCCCAATCAGAAGATGAAATATGTCTGGCTTGGCCACTGCAGGAATTGATTAAAGGAGGCTCTTGCTTGCATCCTTGTACTTGGCCAAACAGGAATTAAAATGCAAACAAGATCTTTAATGATTTTGACTGAGAGACTTTTCCTTCCACTAAAGTGGAAGTAACTGAGGCCAGTTCAAAGGGAGGATCATTGTTGACACAAAGAATAGCTTTCCAGAGATTTTATTGAAACCTACCTATATGCTCCCAAATATCAACTTTACATGACTGGAATATCAAAGAGTGCAAGGCAATGGTGGCCAAACCAAGTTAGGGGAAGCTACGTTGGGTTCTTCTTTCTCTGTAAAAATTTGGAGTAGGAGTGGCTTTTCTAGAAAGCTCTCTGTGATGGAAGATGTAGAGTGTGAGCTTTCTTTCTCCTTGGAGACTGGAGACTGGGGAAAGGTGGAGCATCACAATATGGTGTGAAGCAGACCCCAAAGATCCTCCCCTGTCTCTTCTGCATCCTATCAATCTCCCCTGTGGAGGAGCAGAACAGAATCTCATCTAAATGCAGTGTTTAAGTGAAGGCAAGCATGGGTATTAGAAATGCTCTCAGTTGCAACTTAGAAAAATGCTATTCAAATTTATTTTAAAAGAACAATAATAATATAGAAAGAAGAAGAATATCGATTTTGTTGTTACTTGTAAATTAAAAGCACAGAAAAGTAACTCCTTCAGGCATAGCTATATTCAACTGCTGATATGTTTTTAGAAACCTCTCTCTTTAAGCTCTTTTTCTCTGGCTTGGCTTCATTCTCAAGAAGGCTCTCCAGTAAAATAGCCAAGACTTTTATTCCCTCAGTTTTGCAACCTCAGTGCAAAGGAATGTTTCTTTCTTGCTAAGTCCCAAGATTCATTTAATTTGCTGAAAACAAGTGGCAAGAGATAGAACTGTGTGCAAGACATGTGCCACCTGTGATCTTTGTGGGTGGTACCTCCTTACCTTGTTCAGGACACTGGGGATCACCTTGGATTGAGACTGGGCGACTCCTGTAAAGCTCTCCCTTATGCTTGGTATTTAATCTATTTAAATGAAATCTATTTATTGGTATCTATTTAAAAGATACTTTATTTCTCTCTTCATTATAAGACTAGATGACAATAGAACTGTCTTCTTCAGCTTAGGCAATAATAGCACTGACAGGAAATGTTTATTATCTGCATATAGTAATTCCTGCACTCCTCACCACAATCCATAGACTACATGCTATTTATGATGTCCATTTTAAGGCTGAAAAAACTAAGGTACAATGAGGGAAGGGGAAGTACCCCTAGGATCCAGGGACTGTGGTGCAGGTACTTAGTAAGGCTATCCTGACAGTCATTACGCCTTTCCCCCTCATCTGTTTCCACAAATCAGGAGGAGAAGGTGACAAAGAGCATTCATAGGAAAGAGAGGGTCTTCCCTTCTAAGCAGCAATCCCATGAGGTATATTTCATCTCACATAATAGGTATGTTTTGAAATATGCTTGAAAATCGCTCTTGGACAAATCAGCTGCTCTTTTCCTTTTGCACCTCGTGGGTGTCAGAGACTCTTTCTCTGTAGTAGACTTTTCTTGAATGGATAATGACTTAAAATAATTGGACACTGGTTGGAGCTTGGGAATCTTTTTATGAGATACTGATTTTTGTTCTGATGGGTACTTGTTAAAAAGGGGTTCTCACCTAAAGGCATCTAGCTCAGCCTAATTGAGAAGATGATTCCATCTTTTATCGCTAACTCTGCTTGTGTTCTTATAGAATCAGCTGCCCTCTAATTTACTCAAAAAGAATAGTAAGGCCTTGCAGCATTTCTGTGGTGGATTCTAAAATCATTTTACCTCAGCTGGGAAACATACCAGTTTCTTCCTACTCTATCTGTTTAGGTCACTTATAGTCTTGCATTACTTTTTCTAGAATGAACTTGAACCAAAGATTAATAGATGTGTTTCTATCCCCTGCTAGGTTTTGTGAACCCAGGTGACAGCATTGTCTTAAAGTGGCCAATTACCCAACCACTCCACTAGTAAACAATGGAAGAATGATGGAAAATAGATTGCTAGATACCCACTGGCTTTGACCTACTCTTTGAAATAATGTTTCTACTAACTGATTTTCATGTGATCATTGATACAGTTGCCAGTGCAATAAGTCAACTGCCACATGAGTAGCCATCTTATAATAAATACATTCAGATCATTTTGCCCTGCCTAAGTTTTTTGAGGAAGCAGGTAAAAGGTATGCAAGTCAATTGTTTAGGAAAACAGAGGATATGTCCTTCTTTCTTCAAAGAGTTGAAGGTTCTTAGAGCATTGGAAACTGAAAAGACAAAGTGCCCTTGATGATCCAGTCATCAATTTCAGCAGCTATCGTTTTCTCGGTAGTTAGAGTTGAAGATTTGTTATGTTTGATCATTTGTAGTTCCTTCTGAGTAGAATAGATTTTCAAATCACAAACCACCAGGCAAGCATCAAACCGAATGTGAAAATCAATGACCCATCATAGTTACAAGCATGTAGATGGCCACACCATGGTGAGTAGACCACTGTAGAAGAACAGACAAGGGCAGCTTTATTTACCCACTTTGCTCTGCCTTCTGATTCCACCACCCGATCTACCATTGAAATGTGTCAGTGAATTTAAGTCAAGTAATAATCTGTGACTAATCTATACACAGCTTCTAAGCTGTTCCCCCCATTTCAATTCAGTAGAGGCTTCTGCATTCAGCAGCTTCCCTCCCCATCCAGAGATCCCTGCTGCCACCCTCATTTACATAGAACATGCTTCACATCCTCATTGCTCCAACAGCTTCTTGTAACCCTGAAGCTCTGTTGGCAAGAAAACAACACTATTCTTCAAAACCTTCAATTGGAAGCCTGTGAACGCACAATAGGAAAATCCAAATTTCATTTATGATGTGTAACAACAGCTACTGTTTCTGTGAATACTTTATATTTGCAGGCACTGTGCCGTGGTAGCATTTTTGAACCTTGCCTCTAGAAGAATCTACGAAATCACTATCATTACTCCCATTTCACAGATAAGGAGGCAGAACATCAGAGAAATTAAGCAACTTGTCCAAAAGGTTTTAGTGCCTGGTCTGTACTTTCAACCAGAGCACAAACATTAACCTAGAGACTCATGATTTTCACCAAGAGTTGAATTTGGGTGAAAGTTGCCCTCTCAGAAGGAAACTGGAAAATTCCTCTTAATGAAATAACTTGTTAAAATTTTGCTTTTAATGTGTTTTACTTGGGAATAGTTTCAGATTTAAAATAAAGTTGTTAAAATTTTGCTTTTAATGTGTTTTACTTGGGAATAGTTTCAGATTTAAAATAAAGTTGCAAAAGATGGTATGAAACCCTGCAACCAGCTATTAGAAACAACTTAAATGATTAAATGTACCCTTTCCTCCTCCTCTCCCTCCCCCTTCTCTTCCTCTTTCTCCTCATTCTAGTTATTTTTCATAGTGTAAAATTGCCTTTTTACTTTTTTTGCTCCTGTTTTACAGCTTACTGTAAACAGTAGGCTCTAAGAAGGTAGGGGCGATGCCTTTTTTCATCAGGGCACCCACAAGACATAAAATAGTGCTTGGTAGATAGTGATTGCTCCTTAAATATTAAATGAATGAATACATGAAGCAGTCATTTTGGGGGCTTGGTATCTTAACCAAAGTGACCTGTATGGTGAGGATAGATCTGAGGCAAATGTTTGGTCAATCTTCTGTTACTCTCCGCCCTGCATTTACACAGCCAGGTACTGTAGCCACATGGTGCTGGCATCGAATACAGCAAGTTGGAAGGAAATCAGCCTAAGGGTTGTTATTTTTTATGAGTGCATTATTATTCAATAAATTTCCATAATTTATTTGTATTTTTTGTTTTTACTTAATATCATTTTTTTGTCTCAGGACCCTATTCAGTCCATCATATCTTATTTAGTTATTGTCTCCTTGGCTTCTTCCAGATGTTGTTTTAGACTCCCTTGTTTTCAATGACCTTGACAGTTTTCAGGGATAATGATCAGAGTTGGGTTTTTCTAATAATTTCTCTGGATCTCTTTTGATTGTTAGACAAATGCATGATGGCTTCCTGAGGGGGATTTCCTGAGTAAGCTCTGTGCTGTCAGAAACTAAGTATACAGAACAGGAATCATAGGCTACTCTAGACTGTCCTAAATGAGCCATTTAGAGCAAGCATACACCTGCCTAGTAAGGAGAGCTACGGTCTGTTGGAACACCTGTTTATACGACACCTTTCATAAGAAACCCTTCACCCTGGAAACCTGTCTGTCTCACACACACAGAAATACCCACCCACCTCCAAAAAATTTATAAGAAAGCTAGAAACTTATAGAACAATATAGTGTATGAAGTCATGATTTCAGTTAATGATAAATTTGTCATTGTAAATAGCATGTTTGTGGCCAATAAAAACAGATGTCCATCTAACCATTTGGAGTCATGCAACACGTGAAGTAATTTGTAGATAATCTCCTAAGCAGATATTGTATCAAAATGTACTCATTGCCAATTAGATTTACACCCAGGCTGTATGTCTAATTGACCAGTTAATTTGCAGACTGTCTCAGGAGCGACTAAGCATGGTTTAAAATGGAACCCTTGGTACTGCACCTCAGAATGACCTAATGTTGATAAACAAAAGAACAGATTCCTCTGCTTGTTGAAGGAACAGAGTTCAATGTGCTGTGCTCTGTATGCAAAATCAGATGCCTCCTCAAGCTGTTGTGGACTCAGTCTGAATTGGTAATGGAGAGGTGTCACCATGCATCATCGCCACCTGAAGGGCTGGCAACTCTATTATTTTATCTATTTATTCATTCATTCATTCATTCATTCATTCATTCATTTATTTGTTCGTTCGTTCGTTCATTCATTCATTCATTTTTGAGGCGAGGTCTCACTATTTTTGCCCATGGACCCGCAGGCTCATGTTGCCTAGGGTACCGTGAACTCAAGTAATCCCCAGCCTCAGCTTCCCAAGTAGCTGGGATTATAGGTGTGCTATTTTTTGGAACTAGGTCTTGCTACATTGCCCTGGGCGGGACTCGAACCATGATCCCTGGTTCCCACCGCAGCTTTCTAGGCTGCCGCTTTCAGGCATGTGCCACCGTGCCTGGCCTCTCTAACTATACTTTCGAAAAACTGACATCTTTTACCAAGATTATAAGAGACATCTTTCCCCAAGGTTGGAGACAGGGGTATAAAACCCAAATGTCTAATCATGTCAGCGAAATAGTTATCAGTGAAGCTTTTTATGATGGCTGTTTTATAAAACACAGTTGATTTCAGTCATTTAAGTGAGTGATAAGTTGAATTTATTTTTTCCCCAACTTGAGGCTTCTGGAAAATTCTGTTTCCATTCTTGGGGTCCAGTTTAATGTTTCTCTATATTTCATCAGTGAATCATGACTTTTGTTTCCCACTTTTGATAGGGTTGTTGTGGTGAAATTGGGGGGCTGTGGCCCGAGCTTGGTAATGCTGCATTAGGGTGGCAGCTTTTTCAGCCCCAGTGGTGGAGACTCAGAGAAGGGAAGCTGAGGTTTTCTCATGAGAGGGACAGCGAGAAGGACTTTAGGAAGCAGCACAACTGGAGAGGAAAGCTGGAGAAGGGAGAGAGTGGTGGAACAGCAGGGAAGTTGGAGGCCTTGGAGCTACCTCTGCCATGTGCAGCAGCAGGGCAGGGAAGGAAGCCATGTTGTGGGCTTCCATCCCCAGCCTGGGCTGGTGAAGAACCTGGGGAAGCATGTTGGAGAAACTTGTGACCTGTGGAAGCTGAACTGGAAACGTGGTACTTGAAAACTTGCTTTAACTTAGAAACTGCAAAGCTTGGGAATTGTCTGGAAACCTGGAGAGAAATTACAGTGTTGCTGCTTTCATGTTGAGATGTCTGAAGTGGTTGTTACTACTGTTAAGAGTGAGTCTTGGTGGTTTGGGCTGAAAGAAGGTTGGAGCTCTGCCTTTTGGAGGATTGATGGCACCATCTTTATTTCTTCGTTGGATTTGAATCTCCTGCTTTTGAAGGAGGATTGTCGATGCTATCTTGGGTTCTTCATTTGGCTTGAAGTGTATAGCTGTGCCTTTTGGAGGAGGATCAACGAAGCCATCTTGGTTTCTTTATTAGGCTTGAAGTGAATAGCTATGTCTTTGGAGGAGGATTGACGATGCCATCATGGTTTCTTTATTTGGTTTGAAGTATTGGCGCCAATACATCAAGTAATGGGACAGCTACTATTTCGTGCATGCATACGGCTAAAGGACCCACGTGTAGTTTTCAACTGTGCGCAGTAAGATTACCAAACGGGTCCTTTGTACCCTCGGTGACTTTTGTCTATTTTATCTTTTTAGAAGTGAATAAATCTGTTTTTACTTCTTTTAAGATAGTGTGGTCTTGCTACTGTTTGTGTGAGTTGGGATGAACCTGATATGTGGCTGGATTTAAAAGGCCAGCTGCTCCCACTTGTAAGTTTAGTTTTCTGCTTTGTTGGTTTTGTTACCCAAGATCACTTTGCTACAAATAAAAAGAATGACTGATTTCTTTTTAAAAAGGAAGGACCTCATTAAAATATACAGATGAGCTTCATGACAAGAATGTCACATGTGACTTCTCTAAATATCCCACTGACAGCTTGTGCTCCTTCACTGTTCTCTGCCTCTGTTCCCCAGTTACCCTCAGCTCCAGGTGTATCTCCAACCCTGACACTCAGCCAGAGAAGGAATCAAAAGGGGGGGGGGGGCGGGTCTCAGGATTGAGCAACAGGACTTTATCCTCAGCTAAGGATTTTGCATTTTCTTCCTAAGGCTTGCTCTTTGAAGCTCCTCACCGCCTGGGAGGCTGCACTGACTCAGCTGAGGGAAGCAGCCTTTATTGATTACAGCTGCGTCCTTGTTTGGTGGAGGAGGAAGGGTGTAGAAAGCAAATATAGTCCCACTGGGCAAGAACACATTCCAGGTGAACAACAATCAGGAAAGATGCCTTGCGGCAAGGTTACAAGCTAGGGAGTCCAGCTGACAGTCCCAGGATAGATAATAAATGCTCTGTCTTTTAAAGGAACCTCCCTTCACAGCAGTGCTAGGAACCAAATCCAGTCTCCTAGGCACCCAAGAACCCTTCCTTACCTTACTAGCACTGAGGGCCAGTATTCATTCTCTCGCTCTCTCTGTAGCCTAGGTAGGTTCTTTGTTGGCTCTAGCTGTTAAGGAAGACTGTCAGAGCCATTGATGGATTTTACAGGCTTTAATGCTGTACATCAGGGAACCAGGTACACAGGCACACCAAGCAGGCAGACTGGCTGGCAATTGTATAGTAAGCAGGCAGGCTAGGTAGCTGGAGCAGGAGACTGGGAGGCAGGTGAGCCCCCCAGCACCCCAGGAATCTTCACTCTGTTTTTGGCTCTCCCATGTTCCCTTTGCATTCTCCTAATACTTTCCCTCCTGTGCGCTCCTCATTCACCTCTGACATTTTCCCTCAGGATAATGCTACCCTTTTATCCCTTCCCTCCTGAACCCAGCAGTACACACCTACATGTATTGTACCAGGGGGAGGGTGCAATACCACAGGTGCTGGTCATCGAAGCTAAAGGCAGAAAAAGCCTGACCAATTCATTTACCCTGCTGTCTCTGTGTGTACATGTTAGGGCATGTCTAACCTCTGCATGCATTGTCCCCAAAGCACCATGTATTTCAGACACATCATCCAATGCTGTCTCACTGGACAGATACAGAATAAGTATAATGATGTTTGTGTTCTGCTCTCCACATCTGAGCTGAGCCTGTAGAATGGCATATTGGAGATATCCATCCCCCTACCCCCCACGCGCACACACACAAAACACCGAAAAAGTCCTGATGTGAGCTACCTTTTTGCTAAGGCACAGATTTGAATATTTTCTTGCAAGGTTTGAGTTCTTTATCTACTGAGTGAACTTAACTGCCAACTCAGCGAGCACATCATAGTGGAGTTTTATTTGTAAAACAGCAACTCAAGATAGAATAAGACTTGATTTCCTTGTTAGAAAAACAAATAGTTGTGAAATGTGTGCAATTTACTGGACAGGAAATGGAAGAGTAAGTCAAGAGGTTTGGGTTAAACTACACTAAAGAGAATGTCTTTTTTTTCTTGCTTGCAATGTCACTGGAATTGAAATGGGAATTTAAATGTGGAAATTATAAAAATCAAGTGAGTAAAAGAAAAGACGAAGGTTGGTAAGAGCTTTGGGGCAGACAGGTAAGAGAGGAACGAGCAGTGACTAAGCAAAGAGGAGGATGTTATATCTCCATGCCCGTGGCATGACTGAGACTCCAAGCAATCATCCTGACCAGGGTAGTTTACCACTGGTTCCTGCAGCTGAAGAAGAATGTTGGAGCCCTTGGCAGTATCTTCACAGGACTTTTAATAGTGAACAGGGGAAGACCAGCAGGCAAGGAAAACAGTCACATGTCTCCCTCTCCCCCACAGGGTGACACTGCCCCTTTATTGGCTCCCTCCTAGCCCCAGGTGTACCGATGTATGTATGTACACACCTAATGAGCCTAAGTATGTATAATCATGGGGCGTGTGCAATGCCACAGGTGCTGATCATAGAGGCTAATATCTGGAGGGTGTGAGAAACCCTGATAAATCATTTACCTTATACCACCCAAATAAGCAGGTAAACTGAGGTAAGCTCAAGCTCCAAGAAACTGAGTTTATTTGCAAATAGCAGAGGAATTTACAATCTAGAAACAAAACAAAACAAGTTGTCCTAAACTACAGGCAAGTCCCTAGAGGGTGTGTCATAGGTTGTATTTATGGTCAAGGATTACAACGAAGGGGGGTCAGGGGAACTAGTCAGAAGTCAAGCAGTAAGTTCATTGACTTGAGGATGGGAAATGAGTCTTGGAAGAAGATCTTTACTGGTAGATAAGTCTTGATCTTTTATATATCATGTATTTATGAGAAATCTTAGTTCCTAATTCCATTCTTCTGAGGACACATGTGTGAGGTTCTTTATGCCATATCTTCCAGTTCCATTTTAGATTTAGTTCCATCTGAATTCCCAGGTCTTTTTCCTCACCACTACAGTCAGATTTTTTCTCCTATGCCAGCCAGCAAAACACACACACACATGCGCACACACACACACACACACACACACACACACGCACAAACACATGAACAGAACCTGAAAATAGAAGTATTAAGAGAAAGCCTGCTGAACAAATGAAACTTCAGCTGCCTTTCCTTCCCAGGCCTAGGATTTCCATAGTCAAGAAAATAACCATATGTAAGACGTATAAGAATTTGTCAAAGAAATGGAACAGCTTTAGAGAAAAAAATTTACAGATAGTAACAGAAACCCTGCAATAAATATGCTCAATCATCCTGTGATAAAATTCGTGCAGTCAAAATGCCTCACTGAACTGCATAGAGCTGAAATTTTAGTGCCTTATCTAAATATGTCCTATTATCTGAGAAAAATCTTCAACATGAAAGACTGAATCAAAATGATAACCAAAGATACTGTGTTGACAGTGGTATGTGTGTGTTGGGGGGGACTATAAAGAGTTGAAGAAAACACACACTCATGTGGACTCACATTATACATGTTTTTAACCTCATGAAGAGGCCTTTGTAAGGAGAGCAATAAGAAAGAGCTCTTAGAATTCTTACTTGGAATTTTAAAAAATGATTGCTAAAGTTAAAAATTTAATCCAAAGCTTCGAAAATAAATATGAAACATGCTCAAAGACAGAACAAAAAGATAATGAGAGAAAATTCAAGGAAAAAATTAGAAATTTACTACAACATTAAAAAATTTCAACACAGAAATTCTGGAATTAAAAAGAGTAAAAGGGGCCAAATTATTGAAGAAATAATAAAAAAGAAATTCCCCAGAACTTAATAACATGAATTTCCAGACTCAAACGGTTTATAGAATGCCCAATAAAATGGATAAAAGAAAACTCACAATAAATTTATCATAATATTTCAGACACTGGGGATACAGAAAGGATCCTAAAACCAGAATGCAATAGATCTTCTTCAGAGAAATACTTAGACTCTATCCCAGATGACAGCAAAAAGACATTGCAAGAGTCTGAGGAAATATCTTCTACTTGAAAGCTCAATCCTGCTGAACATTGATCAAATGGTAGAGAAGCACCAAAAATATTGTCATGCATGCAAGAACTTAAAAGTTTTATCTTCCAGGTCCTAAGGAAACTATAAGGTCCTTGTCAAACAAGGTAGCAAAACAAGAAAGTGCAATACGTGAAATCAAGAAATGGGGTAGTATGTACCAAAATAGATAAATGAAGGAAAGTCCTAGAACAGCTAGAGAGTTGGCCTAGAAGACAACCACTTGGATCTGAGTGTGACTATGAGAGCTCCAGAAATAGGATGGAGCTGATGGGTTGTTGGATGTATTTAAGCATGTGGAGATGGTGTGTGTGTGTGTGTGTGTGTGTTGTGCACATGTGCAGATGGTAAGAGCTATTGTAGATCTGCCAGGACTATAGGAAAGAGTTAGTGACTGGCGCATAAGAAAATTATTCAGGTTTTTTTAAAAAAGGCAATTATAAATTCCAGGAAAAATAAAAAGTTATACAAGAAAGTTTGTTCAGAAGAGTGCCAGTGTCTGTGAAGACAGAAGACAACCTTTGCACCCTATCTTACCCTCCTCATTTGTCAGTGGTAGATAATAAGTAGTCAAAGTAGAATATAGGTAGTCAAAGACTAAAAATAACACATGAAAAAAATAGAACCAGTGCATTATGAAATTATGAAGGTGTATTTCAGAAGAAACAGTGAAGAGAGTTAAAAAGTGGTTGTGAGTAGAAATAAGTCAGAAAGGAAAAGAAACCACATGGTCTCACCTAGAGATGGGATATTGGAATAACAAAGAGAAGGCCAAGAAAAAGTCAAAATAAGCTAACAACAGAACTGAGAAAAGCAGTTAGGGAGAAGAGGAAAGGGAGAAGTCAGGGAAGGGAGGAGTACAAGAAGATCAAGATAAAGGCTCAAGGGTGATAAGGTAGCGGGAAAACCCCAGGGAACGCAGTGATGTAATCTATATATATATGTAATGTGTATATATATATAATGTATATACAATATATGTAATATATATGTGTATATCTGTAATGTATATGTGTATATACATATATGTGTATATATGTAGTATATAATATACACTCATATATACCTAAATATATAAATAGCAAAATAATTAATAAAAAATATTTTAAAAAGTGGTTGTGATACATCCCTCTCTGCCTGGGAAAGAAACTACTATCTTGCCTCTCTGAGTGTAGCAAAAACTACTATATGTTTAACTAATATCTTACCTTTTCCTTGCATGATGAGGGCAAAGGGCTTTTCTCTAATAAACTTCAAAACAAAACCGAGGTTGAAACCTCACAAAGACAACGTCAGAATAGTTGACCACCTGACCAATGCTGCTGTTGCAAAACAGGGCAAGTGGGCTCTTCTCCCCACTGCCCTGTTCTCATTTCCTTAGGACTCTAGTTAAATACCCCTGCACTTGGTTATAAGCAAGACAATGGTCTTCCGATTCTGGTCTGTTACCCTTCTCATTTGTTGACAAATAAATGAAGCTGCTTTCTTTTCCTCAAAATTCTGTTCTTACTGGCAAAGATGCACTAAGACTAGAAATTCTGGCATCACTTTCTACTGGGAAACAGTATTGTCTTTTGCAAGTCTTCTACTACCACTACATTTTTCAATAGTTGAGGATTACTCCCACTCAAGCACTCATCAGGCCTGACCCTGCTTAGCTTCTGAAATTAGAACAGTTTGGGCACATTGAGGGTAGTCTGGCTGTAGACTGTTTCTGTTTTACTCTGAAAATTATCAAAATTAACAGTGGGAGAAATATAGGGACTATAATAATACATGAAAATTAATTTAAAAAAATTATTGTATAAAAAACAAAGAACAAAGATACTTAAAAAAATATATATTGAGTAGGTTTATTCAATTGATGACTGATTCTTATCCAAACAAAAACAGCCTGAGGTAAAATAAAAACTAACACATAGTGCATTTAAAGTCATCTGAAAGTAACATTTAAAGTAGTCAGTAAAATTTGACTAACTTTTTTAGGATGTGGGGCAAAGTTAGGACATGTTTAATGACCCTTTCCTATTTGGAAATTCTTTTCTAAAGGATTTTAGAAGTTCATAATTTCTTTCATTAACATAACATTAGTTTGTGTTATTGCTGTGTTTTCTAAGTATGATATCTCCCTTCTCGAGGGTTATCTCACTGTACCCACCTCAAGACACTGGAAGACCTTTATCCTTATGGAAGACAATGAAGCATGCACTGAACTAAAGTCAAAGTAACACAGGATGTGAGTTATAAAGAGGTTTGGGACCTCTGGAAAGAACTTTTTCAGTCTACGGCCATACCACCCTGAACGCGCCCGATCTCATCTGGAAAGAACTTTTTCATTTGTTCCAAGTGTTGGTAAGGATTCTTTTCAATAGCCCAAGCCAACAAATTAGCAGATAGTAACTTCTAGCAGATAGCTGGGGGAGATCAGAAGATCACTTAAAGCTCCCAGTTAGCAAAGGGCACTGCTACTTGATGTCTAAGGAGACAAGATAAAACCATTCTGGCCCCGCAGTGCAAGTTAACAGGAAAAGGCTTCCTTCCTTCATCACGTTGAGTATCTATGAGACTTGAGTGCCAGAGCCACTGCTTTATTGAGCAGGCTGCATATTTACAACTCTTGAATGCAACAACCGCACACATGAACGCTCCCAGCTTGACTTGGCGGCTGCTGAGATTAAGAAACTCCCAAATCACTGAAAGCAATTTTTTAAAGAAAGAAAAATCAATCCTCTTGAACAAAGTTAAAGGTGAATTTATGTCACTGTTGAAAAATGCCTGACCCTTCTTGTTGCAAAAATAATGTAACTGAGAGAGATGCCCTTCCCGGCAGGAAAGCAGCTGCTCACACTCTGTCTTGAGGACACAGAAAGGGTCGTCAGCTGCAGCCTCATTAGGCAAAGCTGGCAGAGTCTAAGTCCCCAGGGCTGTTTGAACCAGTGGTGACACCCGGCCCCTTTTCTGTCACCTGAACCTGAAACTTCACCCCCTGGTTATAAAATGACAGTGGTAGACATCAAGGTTGAGACCAACTCCATTTTGGTGCATTTTCTCATCCTTCTTGATGCCCAAAGAGCCCCACCTCTGCCCTCAGCACCTCCAGCACATCCTAGTGAGCCCTCAACCTGTGTCCTCTGAGTGGTGCCACATGCTCCCAGCTTCCCCAGCAAGTGGGGAGGCAAGGAAGGCAGAGGAGTTGAATCTGGAGCCTCTTGGGTTGACATTCTGGAGCTCAAGGATGTTTCCTTCTCCAAAGCGTCTCTCTAGGGAGAGGAGATTCCAAGGCAAGAGCAGAGAGGCAGAAATGTTCAGTAGCATCACATTTACAAGCAACCATGAAAGAGAGCTGCTGCCTTGGCCAGACCCCAAGTGACACCTGAATCAGAGTAGCAGCTGGGCGGCCTCTTCTGAGAGGAACCTGAGCAGAGATGTTCTGCCTTTTCCACCTTGTAAACCTGTGCAGCTCCCCTGCCCCCCATTTCTCTTGCTAATTCCAGGGGCCATCACAGATGCTAAGACCAACAGAAAAGATTGCTAAGGAACTTCAACATGAGAACTGAAATGATAAAGGATGCAAAAAAATTTCTCTTTTAAGTATACTCTTTTTGCCGGGCACGGTGGCACGTGCCTGTAAGCTTCAGCCTAAAAGCGGCTGGGGGCTAGGGATCGTGGTTCAAGTCCCACTCGGGGCAACACAGTGAGACCTAGTCCCGAAAAATAGCTGGGCATTGTGGTGCACACCTGTAATCCCAGCTACCTGGGAAGCTGAGGCTGGGAATTGCTTGAGTCCGTGGTATCCCAGGCAACGTGAGCCTGCAGTTCCATGGGCAAAAATAGCAAGACCTAGTCTCAAAAAAAAAAAAAGTATACTTTTTATTTCTGGGGTAATGTTGGTTTACAATCCCGTATATGGTTTAGGAGGTACACACCATGGCAGATAGTACCGCACCTACACCTCTTCCATCACCCAGCACCCATAATCCTGCCCCATTTTCCACTGAACCTGATTTTTACTTTGCTCCCCATCACTCATCCTCCCCTTCTGGTAGCCTCAGTTCTACATTTTTCTAAGATTTCTTTTGGTTTACTTTTAAGTTTTCCTTTTTTTTCTACTTATATTCCATATATGAACCAATAATCTATTACTTGTCTTCTTTTCACTCTTGCTTAGTCTCATTCCCTCCAGTTGCATCCAGGTCGTCACAAATGGCACAATTTTATCTGTTTTTAAAGCGAAATAATATGTAAATATAACACATTTCCTTTTGTATTGCAACCAGTCCTCCTTGCCAATTATAGGGGAAGAGTCAGGCTCATCAATCTATGTAGGATTTTTACTGATTCTAGCAGTTACACAGATACATCTGGCAGGACTGAGCCAGGGACTGGGCTGGGCCTGGTTGAGGGTTGGAGGAGGGGGTGCTGGGAATCATGTAGCTGGAATCTTCACACTCTTCTCTAGCCTCTCACTGGCGCTCTCTCATGCCCTCATTTGTGTTCATGCTCTCCTTTCTCCCCTCTCTCCTAGGCACACTTAGACTGCCACACACCCACTGGACCCCACAATTATTGGGAGGGCATAGTATTCCAGGTGCTGCATATACAGGCTAATGAAGGAAAAAACCTAGTCAATTCCCTTACCCTAAACCCTTTATATGTTCATGACTCCTTGGGCACTTACGTTGTTTCCATTACTTGATTATTGTGAAACCAAGTTACTGCAATCTTTCACGTTAGTATTTTTGCATGCTTTCTAAATACCTGGCAGTGAAATTGTTGAATTGTTGAATTGCATTGGTAGATCTATGTTTAATATCTTGAGAAATTTCCATATTGTTTCCATATGGGTTAGGCCAATCTATGTTCCCATCAATAGTGTAAGAGAAGCCCTTTTCTCTACATCCTCATCAGCCCCTGTTTTTTTCAGATCATTGAGATATGACTCATTCTCACAGGAGTGAGTTGGTAGTTTGCTCTGCTTTTCATTTGCATTTCCCTGATAACTGATGAGTTTTGTCATGTATCTGGTGACCACCTTTATGTCTTCCCTGGAAAAGTGTCTACTCAGCCCTCCTCTATCCATATATATTGTGATTGGTCTATTGTTTACTTTTAGTTGTGTGGCTTTGAATATTAGAGCTTGGATATTAGCCTTTCACTGGACATAGGATGTGCAAATATCCTCTCTCATTCAGGAGAGTGGTTATTTTTTATTTTAATGACAGTTTCTTTTGCTGTGCTGAAGTTTTTTAGTTTGATGTAGTCCTATTCATTTATTTTTGCTTTCACTTCCCTTACTGTTGGACTCCAATTACTAGACACAGCTGAAGCCAATGTTGTGGCATGATTTGCCTATGTTTCCCTTTATGTATTTTATGACTTCTGGTTTTACATGTCTTCCTTCTTGAATTAATCTTTTGTGTACAGTGTGAAATTAGTGGTCTAATTTCATTCTTTTGCCTATGATTGCTCACTTCTTTGAGAGCTAGGTTTTTGGTTTTTGGTTTTGTTTTGTTTTGTTTTTTGAGACTAGGTCTCACTATTTTTGCCCATGGAACCGCAGGCTCTCATTGCCCGGGGTACCACAGACTCAAGCCATCCCCAGCCTCAGCTTCCCAGATAGCTGGGATTACAGGCACATGCCACCATGCCCAGCTATTTTTTTGGAACTATGTCTCACTATGGGCCCCAGGCAGGACTCGAACCGTGATCCCTAGCCCTGGCCGCTTCATAGGCTGAAGCTTACAGGCACGAGCCACCGTGCCCGGCTGATAGCTAGGTATTAATAGCAACTACTTCACAGACTGTTGTGGGACAGAGGAGTTATTAATTAAATGAGAGATTGTCTGTGTTGAACTATCCTGCCATCTATGCCTGTTGGTGTGACTTTTCTGTCTGCATTGAAGCATCCTACCCTCGTCACCAATTGTTGGGGGAGCATCAGACTCACCAATCTGTGTAGGCTCTTTATTGGTTCTAGCAGATACACAGACTCACCAGGCAGGGCAGGGCCAGGCCAGGGCCAATAGAGGGGCATGGGGAGCAGGAGGCAGGTGAGCCCCCCAACCCTCCATGTATCTTCATGCACTTTCTCTGGTCTCTCTCACGTGCATTCTCTTGTGTTCTTAATCATGTTTGTGCTCTCCTAATCTGTCCCTCTCCTATGCCCAGGTGTGTGTGCATACTTATTCACATGCACACCCAGTGCTCACAGTCATGGAGAAGACACAACATTCCAGGTGCTGGGTATGCAAGTTAATGAAGGGAAAAGCCTGACCTAATCACTGACCCTACAGAGATGATTAGAAGAACGTGTGGCTCAATGCATGTCAGTAGTAGTAATAGTAGTAGTAGCAGCAGCAGCAGCAGCATGTTAGTAACAGTTTTGGTGACATTGGAGAAATCAACAAGCAGGTAAGATGAAACTGTAAAGAATTAACCTACAGAAGCAGTAGCTGAACTATGTAAATCAACTGGTTGAAATGAAGTGTTATAGTGGGAAAGGAGTACTTCTGTGCTGGAGGAAATGGGTTCACAGACCCTTGCAAAGGAAGCCCAGAGAGGTTATCAAAACAGAAATGCATCAGACTACAGAATCCTTGACAGTAGAAGGATGTGGTATCTATGGATTCTCTCATGAATACTTTTGAGACTTCAGTCCTAATCTTTCTCTAATACTTGAGAACATTAGGTCAGAAGGTTGAGGATTTTTTTCATAAGGACACACTCCAAAAAAGCGGAGTCACAGGAGCTTTGTCCATTTTACTGCACTTATCCTTCCCTTACTCACCCCCCCCCCCCCCCCCCCCCCCCCCCCCCCCCCCCCCCCCCCCCCCCCGCAGCCTACTGTCATACAAAGTTTACAGATTGGAGGTCCATCCTGCTTGGGCTTGTGGCCAGTTTTGGGTCTTCCCAGCTACATAAGTGGGACATAGTTTGATGCTCTGCTTTAAACAAAGGAAGAACAGCTGAGTCTTGGAGGAGCTCTGAGGTAAAGGGCAGTAGAGCTCATTCATGGGGCCTGTGTGACAAATGTAATTATGATGGCAAAGTTAATGGTGATAGTACAGTGGACTCAGTGTGAGCGAAGTCTCTGGTTCAAACTCTCCCTCTGATGTTGACTTTTAGGCAAGTTACCTCAACTCTTTAAGTCTCAATTTCCTTCTACTTGCAAAACTCAGTTCATCATGGTACCTCTCTTATGGTAGGATGGTAGGATAAAAGTTAAAGCCTGAAAGTACTTGAAGTACTTGACCCAGAACCAAGATAACTATTCAATCATTGTTAATTCCAAGAAGAGACTCAAATGGTTGATGGAGATTACAAATAGTATTTTCAAAATGAGGCTTTGAACGAGGATTCTTAGCCCACAGAACCTGCCCCCTGACTTGGCTATAGTCAACAGTGATTCAAAGCAGTGGGCAGGAAGAGATGGGTAGAAGGTTGTAGTTCTGTGTTTGGCACCACTCAAATGTTCACATTAGATTCCACACTTTAAAAGTAAATTAAATTCTAAGTTTGGCACGGTGCTGGACCCCTTCTGGCCTAGTCCCCTGAATTGACAGCCTTCTCCTGCTCCATGTGCATGGAAACCCAGTGGAGAAACTAATAAAAAGCTTGGCGCAGAACTGTTGGGAAACAGAAAGTGAGAATGGCCCCTCTGACTTTTGGATGTGTTGCCCCAGGCAGACACTAAGCATGAGAGAGCCACAGTCTCGGTCTGTTTGGCAAAAGCCTTATTTTGTCAGGAATGAGTGGGAGAGAGCTAAAGAATAGAAAGGGAAAGAAAAGCATGGCTCAGTAATAGCAATTGCCACAGCACTAGGCCTCCAAAGAGGCGATAGAAACTCGCAGGTGCAATTAAGTAGTTTACACGCTAGGAACTGGATTAGATCCAGGAGCTTCTAAGATGTGATTGGTGCATTTCCACTGACGCATGCGCTCCTCTCCTACCTCATCTCAGCATCCTTCATTCAACCAACAGGGGCCAAGTGAAGCTCAAGGTGTTGAGAATAGGGTGGTGTTTTTTTGTGTGCTTTGCTTTTTAATGTGGACAAAACTCATGGCTCTAACATTCTGGAGGGGAAGATGGACAACAAGCAAGTAAAGAAATATATGGCAAAATAGTGGGTGATGATGTGAAGAAACAAGGGTAATAGAGAGATGTTTGAAAATAATTATTTGAAACATGGGAGGGAGGGAGGGAGGGAAAAAGAGAGGGAGGGAGGGAGGGAGGAAGGGAAAAAGAGAAAAAGAGAGGGAGGAATGGAGGGAGGGGTGGTGTAAAGGCTCCAGTCAATGGGAGAGGTTAAAAGAGAGCAGGACAGTCAGAACAGAAAGGACAAGAGAGAAAGTTGGGAGATAAGAGCAGACTGTAGGAAACAGATGGCAAGGCAGCTCCTTTTGCATCCAGAGTTGCTAATCTTCACGTCATTCATGTGCTATGGTTTTATCTCATGCAAGATCAAGACCAGCAAGTTTGGCTTCTGATTCTTCAAGCGCTAAAAAGGAGAAGGTCATGAGATAGTCCAGGAGAGTTTGTTTACATTTTTTCAAATTTTCAATGGAATTTTTCTCACAACCTTATTGGGGTGAGGGGATCACCCCTTTGAATGTTAGTCAGTGAGGCTTCTTCTGCCTGCGCAAGCAAGCAGCTGCCAGGAAATTATATTTTTATGATAAGAGTAAGCACAGGGGCTTATTCACAACTAGGAGAAGACAAACTAAGAGTCTAAATAGTCCACACCCTCACAAAGTGTCCCGAACAGAGGAACCTTGCTTCTGCTCCTCGGGAGCTGTGTGGGTTTTATCTCAGTCTTAGTGTGGTTCAGTCTGAAGGTCATGTCCTTGTCTTTGGCCCTCAGTCACCGTATCTGGTATGGAGTTGAGTTCTGAAGCCAACATGAGGTTCAGTTTGGCTTCTCTGTCTGTCTCTCATTTGTTCACTCTGATCATCAGGGCAGATCAGCACTCTGTGATGAACTCCAGCTCCCTGAACTTCGAAAACTGGAAGCTTGGGAGCACCAAAATGTTCAACAACTCCCGGGTTCTTTTGAAGTAAAACTGTCTGCTCCTGCTCCAAACCCTGATGCTTGATCAGCTCTCCTGCCAGCTAATCTCCAGATCCTCCTCCAAATTCTCCTCCTCACCAATTCCTGTACCTTTCTCTTTTACCCCTTTTCCTTGCTCCCCCTCTGATCTTGAATCCCAATGATGGGATTATCAACCATACTCTGGCTTGGTTCAGTTATGATCCCCTCCTTGGGCCTTAGAACACTAAAACAGGGAGATGAATTAGCATAACAATGTTGACCAAGCCCTACTGAAGATTTACAATGTCCAGGTTAAAAAAAAAGATTAACCTTCTGCCTGGCTTCTGGTCATTCTTAACCTCTGTATCTTACAGACACAGGTAATGGTGATACTTAAGTTTTACCAACAAATAGCACTGCCCATATTGGGGTCCTGGCTTCAACAACACAATAGCAAACCAGCAACCGGCTGTGTCTGTCAATCACCACGGGAATGAAAATGGGGAGCAGTTGGTAACTTAAGAGACTGTAAAACAAGCAGGCTCTTATTTAACTAACTGATGTTTAAGAAAATCATTTAGAAGCAACGAATATATGAATTAATTTGTGTTCATGGATGGGCTGTGGGCAAGGGAGGCTGGAGGGCAGCCTTTAGCATGGGAAAGCCACATCAGTAATAAAGACTTCCCAGAAATGGATCACAAAGTAAATCATGCACATGTGAGTAGTAGGCAACAGTATAGGCTGCAGCTGTAACAAGACAGCAGTTGGGATGAAACGAAAGTCAAAGCTTATGAAGTGATTTTAAAAAGAAAGCAAATTAGCCTGAGCCTCCTTAAATAGGCACATCTTGTAAACAATTGTCCCATGATTTGAGAGGTGAGCATAGCAGCCTTTAGCCTTTTCCTGCTCAGGGCTCCTCCTGGTGTAAAAATGTGTCTTGGGGCTGTTGATGAGTAACTGCTTTCCTTTTAACAGCTCAGAATTCTCCTCATTCTGTGCCTTCTGTGTAGAGGAACACCTGATATTGAGAGGGGTGCCGTGGGGAAATTGGGGGGCCGTGGCCCTCAGCATAGTGGGTGCTGTATTAGAATGGCAGCCATTATGCCCTAGTGGGCAGAGACTTGGAGAAGGGAAGTTAAGCCTTCTGTCAGAGAAGAGGTTGTAGGGATTAAGGAGGAGACAGAGACAGAGAAAGGGGTGGAGGGAAAAGAGAGAGAGAGCAGAGAAGCAGTGGGGAGGTTGGAGGCCTCAGAGCTGCTGCTGCCATGAGTGGCAGCAGGGCAGGGAGGGAAGCCATACTGTGGGCTTCCATCCCCAGCCTTGGCAGGTGAGGAGACAGCTGAAGCATGTTGGAGAAACGTGACTTGTGTAAACTGATCTGGAAATGTGGTACTTGAAAAGTTGTTTTAACTTTAAAACTGAGAAATGTGGGGATTGTCTGGAGACTTGAAGAAAACTTGCTGTGTTGCTGTTTTCACCATGAGATGTCTGAAGTGGTTACTGCTGTTGTATTGAGTGAGTCTTCATGTTTTCAGGCTGCTTTAGAACTGAAGCTGAAAGAATGCTGTAGCTGTGTTTTTGGAGAATTGATGACACTACCTGGTTTCTTTGTTGGATTTGAATTTCCTGGTTTTTGAGGATCAATGATGTCATCTTGGCTTCTTCATCTGGCCTAAAGTTGGGACAGTCACCATCTTGCGGACACATATGGCTTAGGAGCCATGGACATTTTTTGGACTAGAGACTAAACTAGTTGGTAAGGTTGCCAAAGGGGTTCTTTGTACCCACCATGACTTCTGTTTATTTTGCCTTTTAATCAGTAGATCTGTTTTTGCCTCCTCTTAAGTTGACTGTGGTCTTGCTCTGCTTGTGCAGGCTGGGATGAACCTAAGGAGTAGCTGGGTTGAAAGGACCAGTTGCTCCTCTTTGTAAGTTTAGTTAATTACTCTCTTTTGTTTGTTTTCTCACCTGATTTTAGTATTATGACACCCTTCAACCTTGGAGTCACCGAGCTGCCCATGTGACACTTCCACCATCATCATCCCAACCAGAAACAAAATCCCTGAGTAAACAGAGCCCAGGGCAGGAGCAAGTGGTTCAGACTAGTTTGTGGTATTGATTCCAGCCTCTCGGTTTCTGGTTGGAATTAGGCATAACACCTCTGCTTTCTCATCCATAAAATAAGGGAAAATAACTGTAATGTCACCAATCCTCATGGTCCAATTATAGGGGATCAGGCTCACCAATCTGTGTAGGGTTTTTTGTTTTGAATTGGTTCTAGCAGTTCTACAGACACACCAGGCAGAACAGGGCCAGGCCAGGGCCAGGGGGATGAGGTGGGGAGAAGCAGAGGCTGAGAGGCAGGTGAGCTTCCCAGCTCCCCAGGAATCTTCATTCTATTTCTCTGGGCTCTCTCTGGCATTCTCTCGATCTTGTACTCTCTGCATCCCTTTATCCTCTCTCCTAGGTCCAGGTGTGCACACTTATACATGCACCCACCTACTGGACCACATAAGATCCAGTACCCCAGGTGCTGGCTACAGTTTAATGAAGAAAAAGCATGGCTAACTTACCCTACAACCATAAAGCACTCTTGCTTCATGAACAACCACCCACCCCCCCACACACACACACAGCCACACAGCCACACAGCCACACAGCCACACAGCCACACAGCCACACAGCCACACAGCCACACAGCCACACAGCCACACAGCCACACAGCCACACAGCCACACAGCCACACAGCCACACAGCCACACACATACATACATTAGTGCCCGGTGTTATATTCCTCAATTGCAGTTAGTTGTCATTTGTATAGCAGTCTTTATTACATCAGTGATAATGGTTTATAGTTTCCTTTCTCTGATTCATTGTTTTTCCCTCCTTCCTCTTAATATTTCTTTCCTATTTTCCCTTATATTATCATTGTTATTCCTCATCAAAGCATTCGTATTATCTCCCAAGGTCAGACTGGAAACCTACTTGAGTATGGGGTGAATGGGATCCAGTACTATTAGTACTATAGCTACTATAGGAGTACAGGGGGAAATCCCCCATGGGTTCTCCTGAGTGGGTCAAGTAATCAGAGCATCAGACAGGTTTACAGAAGAAAAATGTACATGAGGAGTCCACAGAAAGCTTGGGGACTATGGTTTCAGGGAGCACAGGATTTAAATTCTAAAATAAGAAATAGTGTCAGCAACTGGGGTGGTGAGGAGAGAAGAGTGGGTGCCATGAAGAGGGATGAATTCATGTTTATTCTCAGTATAAATATAAGTGCTTCAGCTGGAGAGGCAGTTCTGTGGATAACCCTCACCTGGATAATATCCTACCATCCTTACTCTGAGATAGTAAGGGTGTGGTGATGGCATCTTCAATTAGGGGAGGGGCAGGAGGTTCTCCTTAGCTTCCAAGGCCTCAACTGACCTTATTCAAGTGGATCTGCATGCAGGAAAGGTGGTCCTGAGAAGGTCTTGATACAAACACCAGACACAAGTTCTTACAAGTCCGGGTTGAGAAGGAAGAAGGGTAGAGACAATGTGTAAGGGTTGTGAAAGATGGAGAAAGAAGGGGTACAGAGGGTAAAAGAGGAGGTTGAACAGTTACAGAACATCCTCAGGGGTGAACACAGCCATGATGTAAAGAACCTAAACATGAAGTCATTTCCCAGAATGCTTTACCAAATGGATGATGTGATGAATTTATCTTTGAAGATAATGACCACTCTGGGTAACACTATAATGCAAATGCTTACTTCAGGAAGGTGTAACTTTGTCTAAACAAGGCCTGGATAGTTCCTCGTAAAACTAGGAAGATGGTCACCTATAGTAAGAAGTAGAAACCAGGAGAAAAATGGAAAGCTTAGTGGGAAAGGATGAGCAGCATCTGAAGCAGATTGAGAGACTGAGTTAATGCCAGACAGAAAGCTCAGAAGACACTCTAGCTTTTGGGAAGGAGCCATGTTGTCTTCACAAGAGCTGTTTCTGTGTCTGCGTGAAAAACCCTTATCTGGGTTTCAGGTAACACCAGGGACAGCAGAGAGAACTTTTCATCTGGAACTAGGGAGAGGCATCTGAAATCCAGGGAAGGAAAAGTAGGACCAGTTCCTGGAGCCAGGCCAGGAATTGGACTTGCCCACTCAACTCTGGCAGCTCCATCATCCTTAGGACCAGAGTTTGAGTGGCCACTAGCTCCTGGACGTGAGAGCCTGTCTGTGTCTTGCCCCCCACAGGGAGCACATGAGGACTGCTGCTCAGCCCCCTGAGAACTTGGCTTCTTCAGCTACAGACTGGATGATGCGAGAATGTCTGCAGAGCAGGTTAGTGCTTTTTATTACAAGCTATCTTTTGGAGGTTGTGCAGGCACACAGGCATGATGGGACAGAGGGACAGTGGAAAGCGTTTCTGTTTTCCTCACACCTGGCCTGCGTCTTACAGACCGCTGTTTTTTTTAGAGGAATTGGGTGTTTGCACTCCAGGGCACCATTAAATCTGAAGACCCGGCTCAGGACTCTCTTCAACCATCTCTAGGATTGCTTCTGCCTGGTATTTTCTGTTTCTGGTGAGATAATGTACAGGTATATCGTGGTGCGGACATGATGGAAAAGTGCCCGGGTAGAAATAAATCAGAAAAGCAAACATGTTGAGGATACTGGGCATGGGCTTATGCGGCTATGGAGAACAATGGAGGCTTTCCCCTGCCTGTTCATAGTGACCTCTAATGCAGAATTGATCCTACCTATTTTAGATTAGGAACACAGTCCAGGTGGATGCATACATGTCTTGCTGAGAGTACGTTGAGAAGTCTGTCATTTAAAATATGTCACCAGAGGCAGCCTGATTAAAAAGAGGTGCTGCTAAGTGACCTAACGGAGATGTGCGTTGCAGGCCTGGCCACTATGGGATGGTGCAGACTCCAGCATCTGCCAGCTGATACCAGAGGCTCAGGTCTTAGCATGTTGTATTAAATGGGTGGAACCCACTTAATGTCTTCCTGTCTTGTGAAGACAACATGGCTACTTCCTGAAAGCTAGAGTGTCTTCTGAGCTTTCTGCCTAGCATTTAAAATATGTAGATGGCTAGAAATACTGCAAATAGCCTCTGTATTACAAATAGATTGAAAGCCTCCTTGTATTTGCAAAGTTTTGCTGATCCAGGGACTTAGCTGCCCGTGTTCTTCTCAAAGATGCCTAAAGCTTGATTCTGTCCTTTGCATGGCAGCTGATCTTGAGGTCAACTGATTCATTTTCTAAGATGAACTGAACCCCTGCCTCCAGAACATTGTCACTTTTGGTTTATGCAAAGGCATGGCTGGAACAATTAAGAGGGCAAAGATCTGGGACTTCATCCAGTTTATAGAACAGCTTCTATGACTTTGATTCCTTTGCTCATAAATGCTTGTGAGTGGCAGGCTTTGGTTTAAGGTCTGTTTCTCATATAATTGGGAGAAGAGTTTAGGAGCTGACAATTCTGTTATTCGGTGTGAATAATGTGGTGTGAACAATGGATAACATCGGCATCTCCTAGGAGTTTGTTCAAAATGCAGAATTAGGTCTACCAGAACTACTGAATCAGAAATCAGTATTTTAACGAACTCCAGTGATTCATGCGCTTGTTAATGTTTGAGGAATTCTGTTAGACTTCACCTGCTTCTAGCTTTAGAGAGGTGCTGATACCAAACAAGAATCCAATAATTGTGAAGCGTGAGATTGACTCAGGCCAGTTTTGCAATAAAAGGAGAATTTCCAAGAACTTCATAATGTGGTCTTCTGTGAGGAACTTTGAAAGAAGTTCAAGAATAAGGGGGAAGGAAAGAGTAAGAGAAGCGTGGGGGGGGGGGGAGAGTAAAGCTTAGCAGAGATTTCAGGCTCAGTTACTGACATGGAAAAGGCAGTGAGAGAAACAACACAGAAGTGACCAATGCCCATGAGATGGTGAGAACTACTTCAGACACAGCTTGACTCAGCTCTGAACTGTTGTCCCAAGAACTGTGGACCAGGCATTATCAGATCCTCTTATTTCTTCAGAAATCCAGGATGTAAATTTTAATGGGAAATTTACAGATTTATATTGAGTGTGGCCAGGTGAATAAATCCAATTCTCTCAGCTAATAACAGCTAATCTTCCTTGGTCACCAACTCCTTCAAAGGATCCATTTTAAATAACTTCTTTGTTTTTCTATTTGTGTAGTCCTTTCATGGGTTATTATTAGGGAGCATGTAATTTCTCAGATCCCTGAGAATAATAATGATATGCTTGGAATCCTGGCCAAAGTCTCTGCGAATACATGACTGATTTTGGTTGGAGATGATATTGTTTCTGTTGGAAATGATATCCTTGGAAAGCAGGCAGCCTGCAGCTTTCCAATGGGGTCTCAGTTTTCTGATGGTGCATCCAAGTGTTTGGAAAACATGCCTTAATTGTACATTGCCAGGTGAGCAGGCAGTTATTATAAGTGGTGCAATTTGGTGATATACAACTGAATCCAGAGATCTGTTTGATTCCATTATTTTCCTGGGGACACATTTGGGGTGTAGGTGGGGGTAGTAAGTAGTGGTGAGGGGGTAGGAGAGCACCCAGGAATGTACCTCAGCATCGAATGGTTCCCAAGGTGTTGTCTAAGACCACCTGGGCTAAAATTACTCCAAGTGATTTTTGAAAATACAGAATCTCAGGTGTGATTACAAATCTAATAAATCTAAATCCAGGGAGTAAGACCATGAAAAAGCAATAAGATCAGATCCTTCTTCATATAAACTCTGTAGACCTGTAGCATTTCAATGAGATGATAGGAGGAAACTGATGCTGTCCACTTCGTAGAGTATAAAGAAATGTACTTGCTTGTGCAAGGAATTAGTGTTGGAAGTGACAACAGGACTGACATGCTTGAATGATGGGGTTATGCCAATGAGGGTGCCTCTGACTTATCAGTGTGGCATACTGTATACCATTTCTCTAGGGGGGGATTGTTCTGATTTGTAGCATTTTCCTATTTTTATGGTGCAAATACTCCCATCACAGCCAGTTTTGTGCCACCAATGTGTTATCATTGAATGTGAAATTGTGAAGAGAAGTGAAAACCTGATTGATTAGCCTATGCCAGCTGCCTCCAGCTTATCGCAACAGCCTTCCCCCCAAATACCCACAGGCAGTCCCAATGGGGAATGTAAGTGCAGGGAACAATGGTAATGATTTGGAAAGGAATAATGTATATATTTCTAGCCATGTAGAAATGTAAATCCCAGGGTAGTACACCAGGTAGCTAGGTTAGATTCCAGAGGAGGTTTTACCTAAGTGAAGTCAACAAACCTGGGTCTCCTTTCTCAAAAGCAATCACCTGTGGTCCTCATTGAAATGCAGATTATGGTTCAGTTGACTGGGTTCAGCAGAAATGTTGTTTGGAACAAGCTCCCAGGTGCGGCAGATGAAGCTGATCTCCAGATCTCACATTGGGGAACAAATGAGTCAAATCAAGTTGACTCATTTGCCTCTTTCCCTTGAACATTAACCAAAACCTCACAATGTCTTATTCCAGGGAGTTGAAAAGCCATAACCTTCACTAGCATCAGAGAAAATGAGACAGAGCACTGTGGACACTAGAAAAATTGTTCTGGTATCGAGTGAGCCAGCTCCAGTGTTCTTCCTCTGGAACGAAGTGACTGGATATGAGAAAAGAGATTGTTGTTTAAACTAACATCAAAGGGCAGTTGCCTGCTTGTGTGGCTGACTAAAAAATGATCACAGACATGATAGATTGCCCATTCCAGACATGATAAAATCAACTACCCGTACAGACTACACGAGACTTGAGAGGACCAACTGCAAGCACGCATTGAAATTAGGTTGTGCCCAATATCCCACTTTTAGTGTTCCTGAAGCATCTTTGAGGAATTAGCACTGACTTTTGAGGCCAAGAAAGTCAACCATTTTGGCATAACAAAGTCCTCTCCCTGTCTGAGCAACAGCTGAGGTCTTTTGTTTGTTTTTAGTGGTGCTGAGCATTGTTCTAGATGCTTAGGTTTAGTCTTTTCTTCAACCCCTCACCATTCAGACAGGGCAGATACTTTGGTCTTTTTTCTCAACTGAGGAATTCAGGGGCAGGGAGACGATATGACATTTTCAGTCAAAACAAGAAAGTAGCAGGACCAGAGTTCAAATCCAATTCTGTATTTTCTTGTGTGTGTTTGTCCCTTTGATTCTTACCAAGAAATTTTGGAGAATCGGGAAAATGTTTTCTATTTCTATTTCCTCAATGAGTACCTGGGCTGGCTGTATGGCCACAGATGTACAGGTGTGTAGATGAACAGATGAACCTTCTGGCATAGAGAATGAAGAGTGCAATGGTATTTCAAGCTGCATTGCTTATAATTATTTTATAGAAATGCTGTGTGTTTGTATAAACGTGCGTACCTACATTTATATATTCTCCTAACAGCCTTTTTAGTGCTTTTTTGGAAACATACCATTTCCACCTTTCTCTGGGAAGGAAGGATTATCTCAGTAATTTAAATGCTCAGAACAGTCTGTTTACTTACAATAGTTTTCCACTTAAGAACACTCTCAACTGGTGTAGCTTTATGGAAAACAATATGAAAACTCTTCAAAAATTTAAAATAGATCCTACCATATGATATAGCAGTACCACTGCTAGGTATCCAAAAAATAGCATAGCTAACAAGAAAAAACATATGCACCCCGATGTTCATTGCAGGATTACTATCTACAGTAGCCAAGCTTTGGAAACCACTCATTCCTACTGACAGATGAGTGGATAACAAAGATGTAATGGAAGACAGAGCCAAAAAAAAAAGAGAGAGAGAAGAAATCTCACCATTTGTGACAACATGGCTGACATTGAGTGGAATAAGGAAATAAGTAGACATTGCCTAAGTGAAGATAAGGCAGAAGGAGAAAGACCAATGCTGGATAATTTCACTTATATGAGAAATGAAGCACAGGAACAGGCAAAACAAACCTTTGAATTTTGGTTGCAGAATTGAGTCAACAAGAGGGGCTGGGAGCAAGGCATAGAGGGGTCTAAGGGGTATGTGGATCGTTGGTAATTTGATGGTGGCAGGTAGGGACATATGGTAACTCACACACCATTGAGGTGATGCAAATCTGTAGTACTAAAAGACGTAGCCATTTTGTGAACCAATGCTACTTCTATTAAAACACACACATACAACACAAATAGCCTAGACTGGTTTAAGCCTCATGCGTTTCCTGGTAACATCTGACACATCTTTATAAGTCTAGCAGACCACAAACTTTGTACCAGACTCTTGGACAGATGCTCGTTGATCTTATATGAAAATATTATGAAACCCATTTTCCTCCCAGATGGAGAAATGCACTTGCTAGTAAAGCTGCCTCCCTTTGTTTCCTACCTTTGTCCCTTCAGAAGTGGCAGCTCCTGCAGACTCTTGTGTGGTTGCTGAAACCAGCTTTATTTTCTGCTGCTTAGAAAGCAATCAACTTGTCTATGAAAATCATCTCCCATTGTCAGACCAACAATGGCTCTTGCAGCCTCTTCTCTTTCTTCAAGTGGAATTCAAAAGGCATTGGTCTCTTGCAATTCCAAAAGGGCAGAAAGCAGCCAAGGCTGTGCTCTTAAAGTGCCTGAGTAAAGTGCTCCTCTGCCGTCTTTCCTTCTCAAAAACAGTGTACGAAATGGCCCTCCTCGCTAGGAACATTTAGAGAGGGGTGAGAATAGGCAATTTCTTATTTTCTCTATAGCTTTTTCCTAGTACATTACTCTCATAGATGCAGGGACCCATCTCTTTGGTACAAGTGGCTGGTGTGACACAGGTTGGGAATGAGTTAGGTGAGTTGCCAAGGATGCAAGCCTTGGTACCCAAACCTAGCATTTACCAAGCAGACTGAAGTCCTATGACTGTGACCTGTCACTAAGTTCAGAACCCAAACAAGACTCAAAGTTTTCACAAGCAGTGCTACCTAGTTTCCAGAACATTCTGGAACATTCCTAGCAAAATGGTTTCACTCCTCAAAGTGACAGCAAAACAAGATGCTTACAAGCATAACTCTAACATCAATATTGTTTCTGTCACTAAGTTGTATGTCCCCGGAGCAAGTTATTTCACCTCCTCATTTATAAAATGAGATTTTAATTAACCCACCTCATAAAGATAAGTGAGCAAAATATATCCATATGGCAAGGAGGTCAATGTTATATATTTTCATAAATATCTCTTTGTCAGTCACTTATTCATTCAAATATTTGATTGTGCTATGAACTATTCTTATGCCAAGAAAATACTGCTTTTTTTGCTGAGTTCAAAATGCTACATTCACCAAGAAAGACATGTGGCCTGAGAGGCCCATCATGTCTGCACCCCAGCTCCTCCAAGCAGCTGCTGTTTTATCAGCAGTTTCTGAGAGAAAGCACTGCCCTGGCTGAAGCAGTTCCCTCCCCCCAGAAGGTCAAATTCATTCTCATTCTTCCTGTTCTGTAATCAAACCTACTTGTGAGAACGTTTCAAATCCTGCCAAGAGTCCTTGGAGCACAGGTCTTGTTGAAGTTTTACGTAACAGGGCCCAATTGGTGAGGGACTACATTCGAAATATCCCTTTGATTTGCTAGATGTACTTGGTGAATACCTGGCGTTGGCCAAGTGGCTCTAAGCAAGAGTGTGACTAGAGACAAGGGAAATACATGAAAACAAGGGCAAACGATATCTCAGGGAAATGGGTATAAAGCAAGCTAGGCATGATGGCAAGTGCCTTGAATCCCAGCCTTGGGAGGCCGAGGCTAGGAATCACTTGAATCTGCAGGTTTGAGACTACCCCAGGCAATATAGTGAGGCCTAGTCTCAAAAAATAGATGGGTGTGGTGGTGTGCACCTGTAATCCCAGCTACCTGGGAGGCTGAGGCTGGGAATCACTTGAGTCCACCGGATTGGGACTACCCCAGGCAGTATAGCAAGACCAGTCTCAAAAAAAAAAAAAAAAAAAGAACAGAAGAGATAAAGCAGATAATGTCAGCTCCACTTTTCCATCTACTGTGCTTTCTTTCCTTTCCATGGCTTCCTTCTTCAAAAAGAAAAATGAGAATATGAGACAAAGCATCCTAAATACCCTTCTATGAGATATGACCCCAAGAAAACTAACTACAATTTTTATGTTTTAGGAAACTAGTCTTTAAAGAGTGCTGGTCATTCAATGACACTAGAAAACAGGAGGTGCCAGAGCATTTACCACCTACCAAACACATGTAGGAACCAGGCTAAATGCTGAGTAAATATTATTTTTACTTCTTTTTGAGTACTTAGGTAAGAGTTCAGTTGATTGTTCACAGGAGTGCAGGAGCTGATGAGTCTACATCTTCCAGAGGCACTGAGATTTTCACATAAAATGTATCTGTTATATTTCAAACCATAGCCACCAAAATCATAACCATGTTTATGACTGGTTAAGAATGAGTACCCAAGCAGTCTAGACTGAGATACATATGTATATCTCTCTCTCTCTCTATATATATATATATATATACACATATATACATATACGTATACATATATATACGTATATGTATATATGTATATATAGAGTGATAACAATGGTTTGCAAGATGTACATGATTCAGAGGCACAGGTTCACAACTACTAGATTACATGTCTCCATACCACACCCACCACTAACCCACCCACTGTGCTCTACCTTAGTCCTCCCCATCTTCTACCCTCAGTTCCACAGTTAGAATTCTAGGGTCTGTTATTGGTTTGGTTTTGTCTGACCCTGTTTTGTGTCTATATATAAGTGAAATCATCCAGTACCCTTTTCCTTTTGACCTGTTTGATTAGCAGAATCCACTCTAGTTCCAGTCATGTTGTCCCAAATGGCAAGATTTCATCCTTTTGGCAACTGCACCGTATTCCATGACGTAGAGAACGTTGTTCTAAATCACTCATCTATCTTTGGGCACTAGGTTGTTGGCATAACTTGGCTGTTGTAAACAGATCTGCAATGAACATAGTAGCGCATGCACCCCTTTGAACTAGTGTTTATGCATTCCTCAGAGAGATACTGAGGAGTGGGATTGCTGGTCAGGTGGTAGATCTATTTTTGATATTTGGAGAAAATGCCATACTGTTTTCCATAGAGGTTGAATGAGTCAACAGTATACAAGGTTTCCTTTTTCATCACACCCTTACCAGCACCTGTTGTTTCTGAACATTTTGATATGGGTTATTGTGGCTTTGACTTGCTTTTCCTCCAGAAGTGATGAGAAACATTTTTACCCAACGACCATCTGTCTCTTTGAAGAATTGTCTACTTAGCTCTTCATTTTTTAATTGGGTTGGGTCATTTGTTTTCTTTCAGTTGAGTCATGTGAGTTCTTCATAGATCTTAGAATATTAGCTCCTTGTCAGAGGTAGGGTGTGCAAATATCTTCTCACATTTACTAGGATGTTTTACTTTCAATTATGTTTATTTTTAGAACTCTGCTGTGTCTTCTGGAGATAGTAAGTTGGGTTTTGTTTTCTGATACAATCAGTAGCTCTGTGCCTTTTGGTTACTGAATTCAATTCATTTGCATTTGGGTGATAAGTGATATACAGGGATTTGTTACTGCCATTTTTCCTCTTTAGTTTTCTATCTAATTCCTTGTTTAGTTTTTTGGTGGATTTTATTCTTTGATTTAGATAAGAGAACCCTTTTCAATGTTTGTTTGGGAGGTTTAGAGTGGCAAACTCCCATTCATAATCACATCAAAAGGAATTAAATATCCCAACCAGCTGTAATTCTTGGAATAAACATAACAAAGGAGATGAAGGACCTTCTTTTGCTATGCATAGAAAAAGGGAGAGAGGAATTCATTTTGAGCACAAAAGTATTTCATACTTCACATGTAATTTCAACAAAGAATAACAGCATTTGGACCAAGTATGAAAGATCACTCCAGAATCAGTGAGAATTATGAAAATAGACTGATACCAACAAATAACCAATACTAATTGAAAATCTGTGCTGGTCATGGCATTGGACTGGATGAGGAAGAAGATACTTAATCCCCATCTTGGGAAAGTTGTCATCCACCTGGGCAGAGAGCAGAAGACAGGGATTATCATCAAACTGTGAGTCCCAAGAGTTCAGAGCTAGTGGAAATCTGTGGAAAGATCAGGAGCAGCACTGGATTTTCAGATGAGTCTTGAAAAATTATTCAGGATTTAGAAAAGAGAGGCAAGAGAGCCAGGTAGAGGGAGCAGTTATCTCACTCCAGATAGGACAGAGATTCTGAAGGGAAACTACAGTATTACCTGGGTGTGTCTCAGAGACAGGTGAGCATTTAGAAAAACACTTTTTGGATTAAAAGCCAGATACTGGGACCAAAGTGAAGAATGAATCAAAAGATCAAAAAAACTCAAGGTAGGGTAAGGCTCTGCTAAGAGAAAAGGGCGATGTGATGCCTCTAACTAAATTTTTGAAATTCCACTGTGAGTGTGAACTTTAGTGTTGCTTTGCTGCAGGCAGTTGGAGGAAGAGCTGGCTTGATGATGATAAATTTATTTTTCAAAATCTTTATCTTGAGCTGAAGTAAAGATAATGATATCTGACATCTCTATATCCCCTTCTCTTCTCTGTGGGAGCACAGTATGAAAGCCTTATCTCACATCATCCTTAGAAATGAGTGAGTTGTTTGTTAGCTAAGGCATTGGTAAATTTTAAGTACTTAGCTCCTTTAAATATAAACTTTTCTGTTTTTAGAGCTGCTTAAAAATAAAATCCATATGAGAGCACAGTGTTTTTCCTCTTTACAGAGTCATAAGCAAATTGAAAAGTTTGCTCAAGGGAACCAGCTAGTAAGTAGCAGAGCTGAGATGCAGGCAGTTGGTCTCCAGGGTCCAGACTTTCACCCAGTTTTCAGGCCATTCATGGAAAATGGTGGAAATTCTTTAAGAGTCAATGTAATACTATCATCATTTAATAGTAGAGGACCCTTCCCTAACCAATCCCACTCCTCTCACCCAAGTAGACAATGCTGTAAACAACAACCCAACACTTGTACAAAAATCCTTCAACATTCTGGGAAAAATGATGCTCAGAACAGAGCATGGCAGCTACAGGAAGTAAACCCAGACCTCAACAGACTGTAGCGTTACAGCTTTGCATAGATTGTCAAGAAAACGCAACATGTAGGAATCCATTAAGATCAACATCCTAGGAAATAGCTTGCTACGACTTAATTCAAGTTCTGTTGCTACAAGTCTGTTTTATGCTCTAGTTATTTCTCACCTGGACTATTGTTGGTACCTTGGCAAGCCCTTTCTGTTCATCTGTCATGCTTTTACTGTCTACTCAAAACACAAAAACACATTCACTTTTAACACAAAAACACATTCACTTTTTTCCCTACCAGCTGTAATTCCTAAACCGCCCTTTTACTCAGGCAATTATACGAGTTTTCTATTTCATCAGAGAATTCAATTTAGAATTTTAGTGCCAGTGGTTAAAATACTTACTTCATATATAACTTCAAGTTTGTATGGTTTTAATTCACATTTATGTTTCTGTTCACACTTTGCATTCTTTAATTGATTTGTTAGCTATGCCATCTGTAGATTTTAAGTACTGAGCTTCCACAATGACTTTTCTCCCCCTCCCAAAGTTGTTTGGAAAACTATTTCCCTCACCTTATTGCAATTAAAACTGTGCTACATTCTCATCTTCCGGAGTTGGACAGTTTTACAGCATTGCCTTCATGTATCTTTATTCAAAGTCAGACTGTTCGGGCTCTAGGTGTACACAGTAATAATTTTAACTGTGGGCATAATCTTTTTACATGGTATCCCATGGAAAGAAGACATCTGAATTGAACTCTGTGAGACACGGTGAAAATCTCTCTTGGTGGAAGAAAAGCAGATCAATGGGTTGGTTGGTTGAATGTCCAGTTCACAACTGAGAAGTACCCCTACTAGCTTAGTATTTATGATATACATGAAACAGGGAACAAAGAAATGTCTTCCTTCTGACTTCATTTCACCTCTAACTTCACTTTGGAAGTATGACATCCTTTAGGGATGGAAGATCATACAGCAGTCTTCTGTTTGGCTAAAAGAGTTGTTGACTGTATAGCATTTTTGCTTGTTTTTCCAAGTGGTGATTGTGGATGGTGAGAGTCTCTGACATCCAAGAGTGCAGATATTTGACTAAGTAGGCAGGAAAATATACATTTGAATATAGCTCCATTTTAGAATTGTCATTCTTTACTTGAAATATTTATTACTCTCAAATCCTTCAAGATTTTTTTCATGCTGATAAATCTCTGTACAGTGATGGTTCTTACCTTGACTGCACATTGGAATCACCTGGGGAGCTTTAAGACACAGTGATGCCTGGACCTCATCCCAGAATCCTGATTTAATTGGTTTGGGGTGTGGTTTTGTCATAGGGGATTTTAACATTTTCCCACTGATACTAATATACAGTCACAATAACTGCTGATACAGTATTTTGATATTTGAAAGGACAGAATTTTAAATATGGCATAATTTTAAATTACTTTGAACATTTTTTCACACTTATGAAGAGTAACACTAAAGTTAGAATATTTTTTCAGTTTCGGCAAAAACATTAATTATGCAGACTTAGCAGCCCAATCTTAGCAATTCAGATACCATTTAATTGTGCTTATTCGAGAAAACCTGCATTTTCAAGGTGAACCAGGTGTTCTGTATGCACACTAAAGTTGAAAAGGTACACCCTGAAAAGGTATCTGAAAAAGGCAACAGGATTAGTCAGTTCTAAGAGCACACGACTTGGAGATGTTGTCATCACATGTCAGGGAAGATTAAGGCCTCTAATTACAGAAAAAGCAATCGGCTTATATTTTCTTTATGAGGTTTTATTAGTTTTTGGAATGCAAATTACATATTGACAGCAGTAAAATTTGCTGAATAAAAAGTCTGAGTCATCAGTACATAGATATATTTACTGATGGCTATGCACCAGTGCACAATTGTCAGCCTTGTGTAAAAATATAAACTTAAAAATATTCACTTTACATCTAGATAACAGAGACTGAAACAACAGATCTAAACAAAAGCTGTTTAAAGAATTCAAGGCCACAACCATGTTTACAAAAAAAAAACTAGAAAACTTTTTGTTTAAAAAATTCTGTCTAGGATCTATGAGTGCTTTAAAGAACAGAAAGAAATGTTAAGGTATTCAGTCATGTTGGACAAGGAATATACAAGATAAAAAAAAAACTCTTTAAGCTTTCGGATCAGCACACATTTCAGTTTAAGACTGAAAGACTCCACAATCTAGCTTAAACTTCCCTGGGAATTTAAGGAAAGAAAATGAATTACTCAAACTGGAACTACATCAAAATGTCAAGTTAACACATTTTGGTTTGTAATGGTGCCAAGGGGTTTGATGTCTAAATGATCAGGGCCTTGGGTTTCTAAATCGCTTTAAAGATAATGTCATTATAGGTAGCTGGAGCTTTTATTTTTGTTTCTTTCTTTGGGCTCTTGCCTATCTTAACCCAGACTAACCAAAACTTGACAAAAATCACATTTTTACTAATTGAAACAGCTGTTAAAAAAAGGAAACAGCTGAAAAGCAAAAGTGCTAACGCAAGTCCACAAATGCAAACTCAGAAAATTTTTTTTACAGTTTTCTCAAGAAAGTTACTGAGGCACTTGTTTTCCTAGAGACTTAACTTGAACTTTTGAGAGGTGAATAACTATTGCATTTGACAGTATCACAACCACGGAAGAATGTTATCAGTAGACAGTGGTGGCTGGCCACTGTTAGTTTCTCTTGCAGATTTTCCTGTTCCCCCCCCCCTTTTTTTTTTTTTCTAATATCTGTCCCCTGCTCAGTAGTTTTTCCATGAATTTCACACCCAATTCCTGGCCACAGGGAGGGCTTGTAACCTGGGTCAGTCTCATCCAAGTGCCCATTTACACAGCTGGTCCAAAGGTTGGTTATATGACCCAAGCTGTGCTAATAAAGGTTCTTTTGAGTGGGCAATTTAGACTGGGAGGAGAGGAAGTCTCAACACTGGAGGGAGGGTACAGAACAGATGTGCAGGCAAACCACCTTCCTCATCTTTTGGAGAAAGCTGGTGTGCAGTTAAGAGAGCAGCAAACAGAAGCAAAATTAGAGGAGGGCACACAGGCTCCTGGGATACTAACCCTTGGGCCATGTAGCTCTTGATTCTGTGACCTCTTCTCTGGCATCCTTTCTTGCTCCAAGAACTAACCAACCCCCTTTTTGGGTTAAGCCATTTTAAATTGATTTCTAACATCTGCAGCTAAAACTCTAACATAGAATAGCAGATCAACTAATCCTTCTCATTTTACTGACAAGAAAACTGAGATTTAACTTGCTCAAGGCAACACATTACTTGAATTACCTTTCTTTACCCTTCAAATTATTGGCATGTTCTCCCTCAAGAGAAAGCTGAGTTTGAGAGTTGTCAGGTCTGTGTTTCAGAACACATTCATAATGAGTCCCAGGGAGAAAGTGAGTGACTAGGTAAACTGGAGTTAGTCTGAGGGCAGAGAGCATATCCTTTCAGAATTTGAGTCAGAGTCCACAGTTCTATAGTTCATTGTTGCTCCACAAGCAGAGATTTTTGATAGAACAAAAAGCCCAAAGGATGCAATTTTCCACAAACCCTCCAAGAATTGAGTTTCTGGTGCTTTGGATGATCTAAGGAGTTAAGTGTGGTGATGTAGTGATTAAAACAAAACAAAAATTAGGTTTAAACATTTTTAGTAACTGCTTTCGAATGAGAAATCAATACCAAAGCACCAGTTTCATAATAGTAACCAGTAAGCTACCACACAGAGAACATATTAAGTGAACATGTGTAAATACTCCACATACTCAATTACCATGCTTAAGAAATTACAGAAAATAGGAGTGATTTGACTTTGGGTCCTTAATGGTCCCTCACAACTGCAGGTAACTTTACGTTCTGCTTTGGAACTGCAGGGTTGTGAGTACACTCAATGCCCCATTCAAGTAACACTGGTCTCATCCAGTCTTGCTTTTGCTTTTTTTGACTGAAATGCAGCAATACCAAGTTGGCTTCAGGTGTCCATCACTTAAATCAATATAGAAAACCTGGTTTAGTAAAAGTCAAACTCTTTCATCCTATGAATGACCCTTTACTCAACTGACCACCTTCCTTTTCTCTGGTAACTCAGTTTTGCCTACGCTGTTCACAGGCCAGACTGATCATGCTGTGAGATGGGGAAAACTCCCTCTCCTTAATTGCCTCCCGAAAACTGGAGACAAAAATTTAGCATTGATCCTCTGAAGATGTGATGGCCCCATGCTCCTCCAAAGTGTTTACCTAAGAAAATCCCTCTAAACAAAGATAGTGACCACCTGTGAACAATCCCCCTGCCCCCAATTACCCCTCAACAACTAATACTAACATGTTAACCAGTCTAATGTGCCTTCCTTTGGAATTCACGGACCCTCACCCTGTGTCTCTACAAGTACCTCTTTCTTTTGTTAATAAATTATCATTTGGTTCATTACTTCCAAATTGACCCTTAGCCTCCAGCTAAGTTATCTTTCTCAGTGGTCTTTCTCTTACCTAGTGTTAGGTCATCAACAAGTTTGATCTTAACAATTTAAAAGTTTACTTATAACTGAATGAAAAAATTTATTTTTAACTAAGTTTTCTTTATGTGCTGCTTGAGTGAAACCATGGTGTTTGATGTATATCAGCAAGTATAATGCCTGTTAGGTCTGTTCTTGTTGCAAATGGCAAGATATCATTTTATTTTACAAAGTATTCCATTGTGTAAAGTATCACAGCTTCTTTATCCAGCCATGTGTCGATCGGTGCCTTATTTTCAATCTTTGCATGTTGTAAATAATGCTGCATTGAACATAGGGGTTCCTGTAGCTCTTCCAGTTAGTTTTCCTATTAAGTAAATAGCCACAGGTGAAGTCACGAGGTTGTATGGTATGTTTTTCATTTTTCAACAAACTGCCATACTACTTTCCATACTGGTTGTACCAACGTACAAGGGTTCTTTTTCTCTCCACATTTCTCCAACATGTGTTCTTTCTTCTGGAAAAGTCTTTCTCACAGGTGTGAAGTGTTAGGCTCATGGTTTTAACTTGTATTTCCCTAGTCCAAGATGAAGAGCATCTCTTCCTGTTGTCTATCAGTGCATCTTTTTAGAGTAGTCTATTCAGATCCCCTGCCCATTTCTTATGATTGTTTTTATTGAGGAGTTTTGAGTTCTCTACATATTTGAACATGAATACTTTGTCAGATATGACTTACTAATATCTGAGAACTTACTTTGACAAATCTAGTTGGAAGAGCTAAAGATACCCACATGGGTTGACTCTGTTTCTGCCAGTGGCTGCAAGTGCAGGAGGGACTCATTACTGAAAATGAAATTTTACCTATTTTTTTGAACAGTATTTGTCTATGCTATAAAATACCATGACAGGTTAACACTTTATTTTGTTTTAATTTATTTATATATAAATTTCACATCATTGCAATCCCAGGGATTCCTCCCCCCCACCCCCCCGTTAGCACTTTATAGGCTGATCCTCAACTTTGAGGATCATCTCTCCAGAAGATGCTGGTTACCAATTTTTCTGTTTAACACTTCAAAGAAACTTTATTCATATATGAGAAATCAAATACTGTTTTTTTGAATAGTCGGAAACCAGAATAAACAGGTAGGGGATTCTGAATCAGGGAATTCTTCCAAAGAAGAATTCAATTTTGATTTGAGAATTCATTATTTTATAATCAACTTAGTCTGACATATAAAGGACTTTTCAAGCATTAGTTTATTTTAGGGGAAATCTGAAAAATCAGATAGAGGATTGCTTATTGAACAAAGCAAAGAAGCACACAGTTGGTATTATAATTTGTGCTAGTCTCAATTTTTCTCTTTAAGACAGATCATTCCAATTAATGCCAAATACTTGAGGAGCATGATAAAAGTAATTTTCATGTATTTCCAGCATTATAAAAGTTAACTGCTTTCTCATTTTATCTTGTTTTGGGCAAAAATGGAGTTTAAAAAGTTCAGCTGAAGTGACTAACTTACATGCTTAATTTTAATTTGTTTACAAATTGCATGATTTTCACCCATAAAACATTTTTATGTTTAAACATAAAAGGTTTAAACTTTTACTTTCTTCTAACATGGTAATGAAATGAGCAAAACCAGCAATGATAAAAACTGAAAAATTTATTTACAAAACTTATTTTGCATTTAAGACGATTCATAACAATTAACCAAACCCCCATCAAAGACTTATAACAATTTTTCACAGACTCAAAATACTGAAGAAAAATAAGCTGCTAATGAATACTTCAACTGCAATGTAAAAATAGGAACTTTAATTCCAGTGACTAGAACAAAAGCAGATAATATTGGCAAAGAGAAAAAAATACTTGAGGGAAAAAATGGTATAACATGTGTAAAGCAGGAAATTTATATATCAGTTTAGTTCCTCATTGCCAACATGGCATTTATATCCCAGATGAGGTTTCGTAATTGATCCATAATTTGCTTCAGCTGTTGATTCTTCTGTTTGAGTTTCTGTAGAAACAAAAATTTTTCCAAGACTGTTTTATGAAATCCAGATCATGAAGTTATGTCTTAAGTTAGGACTCTGATGATTCAGACAGAAAATAAGCTAAATCTTTCTTCAGGCAGAAGGGCTCACTTCTTTTCTGGCCACAAATACTCACCGAAAGGCAAGAAGTGTTCTTACTTGGCTCACAGAGGCCGCCTATGGCCCCCATCCATTTCCACCGCTAAATTTATAGGCTTTCCAAGAGGCAATGGAACACAGTAGTCAAGAAACACAACCTCTAGAGCAGGGTAACACCCAGTCCCTTCGCCAATTAAGTAAATGATAGTGGCTAAATTACTTAACCTCTCTGTACCTAACATGTAAGTCAGCATTCAGTAAATGTTACTGGTACGCACAGAACATAAGTTGCCAATATAGAAAATTGAAAGTATAAAAATACAATTCTTGGTGCAACCGGTCTTTCAATAAAATGTGGCAGATCTGAACACTGAAGACAAATGGCACAGCACCTAACATAATCTTCTCAACTTAGACTTCCTGGATGCCTGAAGGTACACAGCTTGTCTCTGTACCTTTATAACCCAAATTTCAATAAGGATGCTTGTAAACCATACTCTGCAAATCCTATGTGCAAATGTAAAACAGGACAAAAATGGAGAACTTCTGCTCAAAGTGTTTCCTAGCGATTACAGTAATCATTATTCATAACCTTTGGAAACACTACTCTTGGAACTATTTTAAAATATCACCAGATAAAAAAGCACATGTTCATTATAAAGAGATGTGAATATCTGTTTTTTAATGAAGCCGAAATTAAGTTGTTCACAGTTAAGAGAAATAAAAGGGATGGATGGTGGTCAAGTTTACAGAAAATAAAAATCTTAAATGTAATTCATATTTGAAAAATATTTGAAAAGACAGATAAAAAGCATACTAATGACAGCGTATATAAGACATGGATCTAACGCTTACTTTAACACACTCTGGGGAAAAGAAACACTTAGCATTTTAGTTACGCAATCACCTTGAGTTTGCAAAGTTATATTGTCATAGCACGTGAATAGTTATAAGTGGACCCAGATAACAGTGAGGTGATAAACGATCAAATGAATGAATATCGAATCTCATTTGGTACCATCAGAAATACAAGCTCTGATACATTAAAATTAGCCTCATTCTTAAAAAAAAAAAAAAAAAGTGAGAACTAAAAAATGTAGAACAATTGCAAGGTAATTCTAGGTAGTAGTAGAAAAAACTGCTTAAGTATAATGCAGCCGAGTTTTTTCCTCAAAGTTTTTCACAAAGTTGAGAAAATTTAGCATATAGGTAAAATATCTAGAGCCAAAACACATCATGAAACTATCAACAGCAAAGCTGACAGCTATCCTTATGAGTGGTTAAATTGTAAATAAATTTTCATGACATGATACAGGATTTAATATATACAATCTTGCCACTGATTGATTTTAACAGAGGTTGACAGCTGCTATTATCAAAATCCGTCAGCTGTGGCTAATTTGTTACATTAACAGGTGAATGTGTAAGTAGATACTTTAAAAATATGTTTATGATAAGTCAGACCATGTAATTTAATATTCACACAAAGGCTGTGACAATTGGGTCAGGGCACACTGACTCAATTATATGTCAACCTTGTAAAAGCTACCCACAACTTTTCTGATTTCTTATCAACAAAATCTTAAGCAAGTCATTCTGATGTTCTTAAAATATAAAATCTCAAACCACAAGTGTTCATCCTCATGTATATCAGTGTTCTGTATTTCAAGAGAAAATGAAAAGTCAAAACTAGGCTGTTTGTCACCTAATGATTTACACAACGTACTGTTTATCATTTATTATTTTACATCTTTGATTTCTTCCCCCAGGTGTGGTTACTGTGGCTCTCCTAATAGGAAAACATGCACAGTCCTTCTTCAGAGTCCATTATGCTTTCTCTCACCCCTACCTGATGCTTCCGATCTATGGTTAACTTTCAAGAATTGGTCTTTAAAGTTTACCTTTGACCCTCTGTTTGCTATATTCCACATATAATTAAGATCATCTGGTATTTACTTTTCTCTTTCTTGCTTATTTCATTTAGTATAAGCCCTTTCAGCTCCATTTATGTGATTACATACTTCATGCCACTATGGTAGGTACTGATTGGTCAGTATTATATTCGAGTACATAAGGAAACATTTTGGAAAAATAAGGATCAACTATGGGGTACAGACCTAATTTAGAACAAGAAAATATGCATTATGACAACATTCTCAATATTTCTCACTCAACACCAAGACTATTACTTATTGTGTAGATTCGTAAAGTAATTAAATCAGTTAAACAAGTACATGCTAATAATATATTAAAAAGCAGTCTAATGGTTTTGTTTCTATTAGTTTGATATCCTCAGAGAAGACACTAGCCGTGTGTGTGAAGTGTCTGGTGGCAGAAACCCCTAAACTCACACGATACCTGGCACTAAGCAGGTACACAAATACCTGAATATTTTAATATCTGAAGGAAATTAACAAGGCTTTCTAAAAACCTCTGGTCATTATTCTGAAGCTTGTTTTTTTCTTTTCCTTGATCTATGTTACACTTTACATTCCTTTTGTCTACTACTGTAACCATTTTTTATACTTCTCTCAAATACCCAACTGTGAGTGCTAGTAAGGTAGAAAACTGTCAGGTGATCTTATTTGTTTTCAAATTTTGCACCCCTTCATGTTATAATAGTAGTAATTATACATGAGTTGTTAGGTTTCTAGCTTATTAACTTTATTCTGCCTTCTTTTAGGGGGGATTTCAATTTGAGTTAACGCTCTTTTTTTTTTTAACCTGTTTACAACCTAATTCTATAGTCCTATTAAAAAGTACAGGCAATGAAGCCATCAAATGGGTACATCCCCTCTAAACTCTCTTGAGGAACAAACATTCCCACAGAAATAGAAAATATGTAAATGAAGTCTTTCCTCTTGAGTATAACATTTGTTTTGGCTATGACACAATGTAACTTTATTAAAGGGAGGAGTTCTCAAATGGCTGAAGAGTAAAATGAGAACACCAAATCTGAAAGTTGGGCTTTAAACAAACTTCCTGAAATGTTGCCGATAAATGCTGGGCTAAGTTCTTTAAAATGTCTCAGAGGAAAAGTTTGGAAAAATAATCAGCATAGGGTAGACAACTGAGATGCAAGGTGGGGAGTAGTAATTGACTTAGCAGAGAGGGGGGAAAGCATCCCCAGGTGATTCTTAGATGCCATTGATAACGTAACTGGTTCTCATGGTGGAGATTGACTGGTGCCGTAACCACAGAGAGGGACCTGGAGGCTCGATCCCGCCTCTCCAGTGCCCTGCTCCAGGGAAGAGTTTCCTGTGGGGTTGAACTAGATCACCTGTTTGTTCAGTGCCCTCGGCACAGCAGGTAAGACAAGTGAATCTCTAAGAAACTGAATGACCCTAAAAAAACCTCAGAAACTGATGGTTGCAGACTCCAAAAGAAAAGATTTGTTCTTAAGCTCTGATATATGTCAACTCACAATGCCTGATGAGCTTCCTAATCCCTTAAAATAAATGGTTCATCAAGCATCGGTCTTCACCAGACCTTTCAAAACCTCCATCTGAGAAGCCATCTGAGAAGATGACACACCAGGCAAGGCTTGGCAGGCCTGTCCATGCACAGACCCGTGAGCTTAGGTCGGTTTTGACAATACAGGCCATGTGTGTTCCACAAAGTGTTAAATATTTATTAACTGGTCTTTTGGATTTTGCTAAATCCTCTCCTACAAGATTATAGAAGAATTCTTTAGCTAGTAAAACTGATAGGGTGTGCCCCCCCCCCCCATTGTCTCCTGTTTAAGATTGCAGATTTCAAGGACAGGTAATGTTAAAATGGGGGAATGACCTTAGTTGGAATTTCCCTTCAGGGGGATGCAGGGGGAAGAAAGAGGTGAAATAGATTTCCTGGAAGGCGGGAAATCAGGGTATATAAAAAATCAGGGTATATAAAGGGTGTGCAAACAAAGAGGAGGATTTCGATTCGATTGGGATTCCAATATGGAGAGGGGATAGAGAGGAGAGATGGGAATCAGCCATCTCGTAAAGATGTGAGCCATGTGGCCACCAAGGGCCTGTAACCCTCGGCTGGCCCAGGCTGGCAGCATGTGTGCTGAATGCAGTTAAGAAGTTTGCAGATTTGAACTCCGTGTTGGAGTTTGTTTTGCTGAGTTTAACTTGTGTCTGCAAGAGGCTGTGCAAAAGTTAGGCCTGAGAAGAAAGTGAACTTTGCTGGTTTGGCACCGTGGAGTTCCTGCTACCTGAAGGTGACAAGGAGGAGCAGTCAAAGGAACATGTCTTCAAGCGTCTGGAGATGGACTCTGTCTGGACATTGGTGAGATGATCAGGACTGAGGATTTTGAGAAAGGTTTTGGACAATGGTGAAGTATTCTGAGTCTTACATGTTTCTTTTGTAATTATTAGGATAACTAGAAATCACTTTGTTAGAAATAAATTAGTCTGCACTGATAGTCTTACATTGGTTTGGTATTTTGGTTGAAAAGGCTGGGGATGGTGGTAAGAACCCACGAGTGAAAAGTTTAAACTGTGTTTTAAAGTTTTTCTTTTCTGCAGTTTTTGGAACTGAAAGCAGAGAGAAGCTTGGTAGCTGATGTTTGCATATCAATGGTAAAGGTGATCAGTGAAAATGCTAATAAAGAGTGTGTAGCCTGCTTTGTAGAGATAAGTGTATCCAGTTAAGGTTAAAGGTAATTGCAAAGGAACTGCTTGGGAGAGAGAAGCGTAAAGACAGAGTCTCTTTTTACCCACTTTCAAAACTATCAAATTGGATATGTGAAGACTTATGACCCTGTGTTTTAAAGAAGTCACAAGACAATAAAACCAAGAAAGATGTAGATATGAGAGTAAGAAAATAGCCAACGAGCTGCATATGAAAGCATCCAATATGCATGAAGACTATGGGAAAACAGTTCTGCAATGTTGCCAAAGCTACATAAAGACCTAATAATTTATCAAAAAACTATAATCCTAATTTCCCATTTGTCTTAACAATAATGCTATGAACACAGGTATTTATTGAGCCCCAATTATGATACAACTATATTAAACACACTGAGGGAAAGAACATATGGAGAAAAAGTATTTTGTACAAAATTCTAGGTTGGTAACTGATAAGGGTTTTTTTTATTATATATTACCAAACCCGGATTGTATGAAAAGTCTTATTTCTAAGTCATGAAATCAGAAAAAAATACATTTAAGAGAATGAAGTTAAATCTTTTTGAATTAATGTTTCAAGTACCAAAAGAGAACAAGATATATTTATGTCAAATATGGTACTTGGAAATCATTATACATATTTCATTGTATCTTAAATAACTTATTACAGAGAAATAAATAAATGTTTAAATTTAGATCTGAAATAAGTTTCCTGCTCATCCCTTACCCACTCGTAAAAGTTTTACAAAATCTATCCATCCTTTTTCTTTACTTTTTTTGAGACTAGGTCTGTGTAACCGCAGGCTCACCGCCTCAGCTTTCCAGGTAGCTGGGGGTTTCATCAAGAGGATGTGGTGGCTGAGTAACCAAGACTATTGGAAGTTGTGTGCCCGTGGAATGTGTATCTATGGACTTAGTGCTGAAAGAGTATTTAATGACATAATCTGGATAATGCACGTGACTGAACCCAGCTGCAGCCTCTGTACATATGATGTGATAGGTGCAGAAAACTACTTGGCCTTGCCACCCATCAATGGTTTACCTCTTCTACTGGCATTTGCCTGTATACGCTGTACAGAGGGCAGCTTCCCAGAAGTAATCTGAAATTCATTTTGACATATGTCAAAATGAAAAAATTCTCCCATGAATTCTCATCAGACAGGAAGATCACTTTTGTGGCTATTTTATTCATCTGCTTTAGAAAGTGAAATATTCTTGATATTTTAGTGTATTCCTAATCAAGTTTACACTGGTACCACATTGAAACTATTCACTTTTGTGGGCACTTGACACTTTCATCTTTAGTAACATATACCACTGAGACAATTCCTTGATTATCCATTGTTGGAATTGTTAACAGGATCACATAATGTAACTGACATTAATTTCTTACAATGCTATAAGCCAATTCTGCATAAAGTCCTTTCTTATATTTAACTCTTAAAAACTGTAGTTAATTGAGTTTCCTATTAATCTTGCATGTACATAACAACCCCTGCTTTCACAAGTTTATTTCTGTTTTTTGGCTTTATGCATTGGCTACAACCTCTCAATATTAAACACAGTGGTGTAAGGTATCCTATTTTATGTCTGCTACTATCTTGACCATAGTTTTAAGTGTGTTATCAAATGTCCTTGGTATATATGAACTGAATAGCATATCCTCTTTGACCAGAGTGGACTGTGAGATTCTCTGTTTTTTGAGAAATATCTGAATATCTTTGTAGGTAATTTCTGATTCAGGTACTGAAACATTCATATTTCCTAGCTTGCTGTTTCAAATATGTTATAAGCTAGAAATCTGCCTAGGGGAAAAAAAGTAAATGGATTGTGACGGAATGCCTGGGAAGCTTTACAGTGTACTACCACCTGATATCCATGGGGCATTTCCACTCACATTTTAGTTCAAGTCATACATTTGCTGCAGAAACAACTTCGTGTAATTGTCTATCTCCAATTATGTTGAGTTACATAAGATTCCCTTGTAACTTTGATATATAACATGGACAACTCACCTTATTTACTTCAGCAATTTCTCGCCTCTCTTCACTTGCAAAGCGAGGTGGGCCAGCCCGGTCATCATTCTTTGAGCCATCTTCTTCAACATATGGAATCAGTTGCTGTGAGCAACAAACGAAAGTTAAAAGTCTAAATTGTGGTTGATTTTTATAATTTTTTAAATTCAGGTGATGGTGTGAAATGTATTAAAAGTTGGTTATTTCAAATCATTGCAGACATTAGTGTTGAGGTTTCTTGCAACTAAATAATAGTCTGCTTACCTGAAACATTTAATTGCCAGAAAATGGGTGAGACACTACAAAGGTCCTGCCCCAACAAATCTTATAGTTTGTTGAGATAGAACAGGCTTACCTATATACAAGGAAAATGAATGTGTGCTGTGTAATTGTCATTCACTTGTCATCTAGAACTTTAATGAACATCAACATTTGGAGATTTTCATAGACATAGTAATAAAACTTCCAGCACAATTACAACTAAATAGGAACTGGCGAGAGATGAAACTACTCACTTCCACGCTTGCTTTCTTTCCTCTCTCGGTGTAGAACTGTCCTTCCTCCTGAAGAAGTCTCCTATTTTGTGTGATTCCTCTGACCTCTTATTTTTCTCCTCATTCTCCAAACTCTGCCTGACTTTTTTCTAAATATGATTTGCTTTCTTCCAATTGGAAGGAAAAAACTAAAACCCTCAATGCAGCATTCCTCCTTCTACTGTTTCCCACTTTACTTTTTTATCTACACTTCCTGAAGATGGATAGCTACTTGTGGGCTCTAGTTCCTATTTCCTGTTTCATCTTCAACCCCATGCAATCTGACTTCTACCATTTCACTGAGGCTTTGCTCAAATACAGAAATTTTCCTCTAGCAAAAGGTTTTCCTCATTTACTGATCTGTAGCATCAGACAATTGCCGCCACTTTTTCTGCTCTTTCCCCACGTCTCTATTTCTTGTTCTGCAGTTTACTCTTTCTCTGTTCATCCCTTACATGTTGATCACTCAAATAGGACACACTGAGCCAATGAAATTGTCCTTTATGTGTAGTGAGAGAACAGCGAAACCTTCCTAAATAGGCTTGATGGCAAAAATAAAACTTGTCGACAGAGTCACCTAGAACATAGATCTAGTTGACTTACTTATGTCCAAGATTAAAAATACATTTTTCAAACTAGAGTGATTCTAAACTAATGATGATAAAACACAATCTCTTTGGTGTGAAATGCTTTACAACACTATTAAAACTTACTAAAAAAGACCTCATGTACTGATTGCCATAGGCAATGGTCTCCTCCCAGTAACAACAAAATCATTAGTCTAGATGTTAGGGAAGAAAAAAAAAGCACCGATCATATGTATATTTTTAAGTAGAGGGAAATAAATGGCTCGAGACATATCTTTCCTTCTGCTATCTCCACTGACTTGCCTCGACTGGAATGGGATCCATCCCTCCACAGTTTTCATTGCATTTGTCATACACCAATCGCAGCTTCCTGAAGAGAATAGAAAGTTGGCGAAGATGATCCTGTAGCTTGGCTAACCGGTCCTGATATGTTCCAGTATGGTAAGTGACACCATTTGGCAGCTATCAGACAAAGCAAAATAATAAAATCAAGATTTTCTATACGTAAATCTAGCCCCCTTCAAAAAAACACTTTTAAAAATAATGCTGCATAAAAACAGATGGTTTCTAACAATCAAGTGCAATTTTAAGAAATTCAGAGCAGTATACATTTATTAGCTCCTTGGCATACTGTTTCAGTGCTGCAAAACAGATCTAGAGAAAAGGTCCCCCTGACAAGTTGAAATAGCTCTCCCGTATAATTTTGAGGTATTACTTAAAATTATATTAAAGGCAGCAATCTGCTGAATTCAACCAGGAAGTTAAAATGAAATGCCGTTTAAAGAAAAAGTTAAGATCAACCTTTTCAGCAACAGGCAAGTGTACTGCAATCTAATCTCAAAATACCTTAGCTATAATAAGATGCTCAAGGCATTAGGATATAAAGTTCTCACCAAAAATTTTACCTTGAAAATAGGAGATAGAGGAACAAGTCAATCTGTACTAGAACATCCTTTATTGTAAGTAAGAATTATAATCACAACTATCTTGAAAGCTTATATATTTTTAATTTAGGTGTTTTACTGAGAAGCAAAAAAACACTTTGAAATGATAATATCAGGTAAATGGAGATGGATTTTTTTAGATTCATACATTTTGCTCATTCCTGAAACTCATGAGCAGTACTTTCTGTACTATTTCTATAGTGTGGATCTGAAATCAGGCTAATAAAACTAACAATGTTTATACTACACTTCCTTGCATACAAGGTGCTTTCATTATAAAAGAGCACCTGCATACTTACCTTGGGGGCCAAGACACAACTGTTTAGTAATATTAGTCCAGTTTTGCTACACCTTTGCTTACACTTTTTTCCTTTTCTCAACAGATGAGATAGGAATGTAAACCAAAACTGCATGATATAATGTTCAAAGAAAATAGGACACTATCATTACAAGTAGGTAAAACCATAAACATAAGAAAAAGACTGGAAAAACTGAAACATAATTAATGGAATGGGAATATAAGCTTGAATAATTTATTTTCTCCTTTACTCACACTTCCAAATTTCCTGTATGTAATGACTTATAAATTAAGGAGATAATACCTCATTTCAAATACTCAGAAGATTTACTAGGATTGTCAGAAATTCCCAAGCATTAAAGCAGCCAAGGCCAATACCTCAAAGAAAAGCAATAAGCAATAAAAGACCAAAGGCTAAATTAGTCAAAACAGTTTTAAGGAGTAAGGCATTAAGAATTCACCCCTGCCTTCAATTAAATATACAATTTCTTTTTATAAACTTTCAGACTAACGCACCAGAGAAAATTTTCAAGGGATTCCTGCTTTCTTGTTTGACTGATAAGTATAATGATCACGCATATCATACAGAAGTACATTGTACCTTTAAACAAGCATTTACTAAGGTTTACTACTGTGTCCATGTCTTCCATGTAGACTGGCCTTATTCACACCTGTGCTGCAATATTTAATATACTACGCAAAAAGAGGTTTTAAATTACTTTTCTTCAGTGAGTTATTTTACCTGTACGTCTATACTTAAAATTCACTAAGAGTTTCATTTTAGTTCTCCCATTTTTCGACTGGAGAAGAACTATAATGAAATACAACTTCTTAGTGAATTTTAAGTATAGATGTACAGGTAAAATAACTCACTAAAGAGAAAGACACTTCTCCAAAGAAGAAATACAAATGGCCAACAGGCACATGAAAAAATGCTCAATGTCATTAGTAATCAGGGAACTGTTAATCAAAACCACAATGAGATACCACCCTACACCAGTTAAGAATGACCCACATCAAAAAAAAATGGGTAACAGCAAGTGCTGGGGGTGGATGCTGAGAGAAAGGAATGCTCAACACTCTTACACTGCTGGTGGGAATGCAAACTGATCAAGCCACTATGGAAAGCAGTGTGGATGACTCTCAAATGAATGAAAATGGAACTAACATTTGACCCAGCTTTTCTGGGAATCTACCTAGAGGAAACCTCAGTACTTATACAAAGACACCTGTGCTCGGATGTTTACTGCAGCACTATTTGTAATTGCAAGGACTTGGAAGCAACCTAAATGTCCCAAAACAGATGACGGGATGAAAAAGATGTGGTATGTATACACAGTGGAATATTACTCAATTAAAAATGGCAAATTTGATGATTTTATGATAACATGATATACCTAGCAGAAACAAGTCAGAAAGAAAGAAACCAAATGGTTTCACTAATATATAGGACATAGGGAAAACAAGCAAAAGGCCATGAGGAACAGTCCAAACAAGCTAACAACCAAACTAAACTACGCAACTGGGGGGGAGGGATACGAGTGATCAGGGAGGGAAGGTGGTGGATGATCACCAGGGAATGCAAAGATGTGAAACATCTATATGAGAAAATAAATAAATTTTTTTTAAAAAGTGTTTCATGTAAAAGAATTCAATGAAAGCTTTTTATAAAGGAAAACAAAATTTAATAAAATGCAAAGAATCACCCTCCTGAAACAGCTTCTCAAAGAAGTGAAAGACAGAAAAAGAAAAATTACTGCCCACTTTTCATGTGTCTGGCATTGTTCTAGAAGCTGCAGAACTGCAGTGAATGCAAAAGACAAGGTTTCTGAACTGCAGAGTAAAAGTTGAAACAGTGCCTAAATCCCTTGACATATACTGGGGGTAGATACTAGATGCTTATGGGCAAAGTCCAATAACCATTCATGAATAATTATCTATAAATACATGATTGTACCCCTAGATACTAACAAGGCATTCAACTAAATTCATCATCAATTCTCAAAACCAATATGAGATGCTTAAAAATTTCCCAACACAATAAAATACATTTATCTCAGTTAAAAATTCAGTGTCATGATTAATGTGAACACACCGACAGCATTCTCTATACCAAGACCACTAATATTATCAGTAAACAATTCTGGACACACAGGTCAGTGCAATTAGAGGGGAGAAGTCGGAACACTAATAAAGAGGGGTGGAGCGTCATAAACGACATGATAAAATGCTGCTACCAACAGAAGTTAAGGAGGTCAGTAGAGAAAAGAGAGGTGACGGTCACTGAGACAGCTACAAAGGATGTTTCACGCTTTGCACTCCCTCATAAAAGGAACAACTTTTAAGGACAGTATCACTGTCACTGGGGTGTGGCTGAAGTACATTTGTAAGCCTCAGAGACCACCACAGACTACATCAGGACAGCAAGAAGATCCAAGCATCTGTATGTGCAAGGTGGGTGGGGTGGAGAGGGGTATGGGTGAGGTTGGCAGTCTGGATGATGGTGGGCAGTTCTGTCCAAAGGTCCTGAAGGGAGGACAGAGACATTTGGAGGCACAGGCTCCTGACCCAGGCGAAGCCTCCAGCAGAGTGGCTGAGGTGCACCTCAAACACTTCTCGCCACCCCACAATGTGAGCTCTGAGCCGGTGCTGTGAGGTAGACCAACAACCAAGAATCAGTCAAGTCTCAGATACAGAACCCTGATGAGGGTAACTGTGGGGTCACAAACTTGCACCAACCCTGCCCACCTCAGCACATTCACAACAGAAGCTGCCCGCTCCATGTTCTCCCTTCCTCCAAGGGCACAGCAGCAGCTGATCCACCATCCCCAGGTTTCCCAAAGCAGATACAGAAGCCAGCAGTAACCAAAAAAAGACCAATAAAGCCATAGCACCACCTGCTGGAAAAGAAAAATATAAGCAATTCAATTCTTTTTTTACTACAAAAAAAGGGCAAGAAATTATCTCAGAGTGGTAGACAAGTTTAAAGGGCAGCCAGAGGAACTTACCATCAGGCAACCTGAGAATTCGATATCTAACGTCATTACCAGGAACAGAACAGAATATATCATAATGAACTCTAGATACCACAAAGAAACTCAGACACACAAGAAAACTCAAAAACAACTCAGCGAGCTCACAGGATTAATGAACGTAAGGTAGAGAATGAAGTTGGAACTAAAAAACTAACAGATTCAGAATGTGAAGAACTTCATAAATGAGATCAAGAATACTACAGATAAATATGGGAATAAAGTAGACCTAATGGTGTAACAAATCTGTAAGTGAAAAGCTGAAAATGACTCAGGTGGGAGGAGAGAGAAAAATAAGTTTTAAAAATAAGAAAATATTACAACTATCCAGATCTATTAGGGAAGGTGCCATAAGGATAACGTTTATCCAAGCATAGAGGAAAACAGGAGGTGACCTTATACACAGAAATAATAACTAAGAACTTCCCAAAAGCGAGGAAGGAACTGAATCTATACACCAAAGGTGACATAACAGGTAATCACTTAAATGGAAAGAGACACCAAGATTTTATGAAATCATCAACATTATCAACAGTCCAAGACCAAGAATGAATATTAAACGCAATTAGGTAGGAAAAGCAAGTAGCAAATAAAAATACTGCCTTCTGATTATCATCAGATTTCTTAGGGGAAAAAAAAATCTACTAGCCAGGAGAGTGGAATGACATTCAAAATTCTTAAGGATAAAAACTGCCAGCCACAAATACAGTATCTAGCACAACTCTCTCTCAGATAGGGGGGCTGGGGGGGGGGGCTGGGGAGGGAATAAACTATCCCAGAAAAACAAAAGCCCAAAGAGTTCACCACCACTAAATCCCCTTACAAGAAATACTTAAAAGAATTCTACTCTGCAAAAACAGACAAACAGACCAATGGATCAGAATTGAATATCCAGAAATAAAACCACACATATACAGTCAATCTTTGAAAAAGGGGCAAAAAACATACCCTGGAACAAGGATAGCCTCCAGTAAATGGTGCTGGGAAAACTGGATCAAAACTTATAAAAAAAAATGGACCAGGATAACACCCTCACACCCTGTACAAAAAATTAACTCAAAATGGATAAAGGACCTGGAAGTGAGACCTGCAACCATAAAATACATAGAAGAAAACCTGGGCAAAACCCTTCATGAATTTCACCTCAGAAATCCATTTGGGAAACAACTATGGCTGGCAAAAAAATGAAGGAAAACAAACAGCTGGGACTATATAAAACTGAAAAGTTTCTGTTCAGCAAAAGAAACAAAAACAAAACAAAACAAAAAAAACAATAAACAAAACAAAAAGAAACCCAACCAACTGGGAGAAAATTTTTGCCCTCCAGACAAGTGACAAGGGTCTGATAACAAAGATCCACAAAGAGCTACTACAGCTCAACAAAAACAAAGCAAAAAACCTAATAAAAAAATGGGGAGAAGAACTAAAAAGACACTTCACCAAAGAGGAGATACAGATGGCTAACAGGCATATGAAAAAATGCTCCACTTCACTAATAATCAGGGAAATGCAAATTAAAACCATTGAGATACCATCTTACACCAGTAAGAATGGCCCACATAAATAAAACAGACAACAACAAATGTTAGCGTGGATGTGGAGAAAAAAGAACTCTCTTACACTGCTGGTGGAAGTGCAAATTGGTCCAGCCACTATGAAAGACTGTGTGGAGGACACTCAAACAATTGAAAGTGGACTAACCATTGGACCCAGCAATCCCACTACTAGGAATCTACCCAGAGAACATGAAGACATTAATTCAAAAGGACACCTGTACGTGCATGTTCATTGCAGCCCTGTTTACAGTTGCAAAGGATTGGAAACAAACCAAATGCCCCCAAACAGATGATTGGCTAAAAAAAATGTGGTACATATACACGATCCATCAAGGAGGACAAACACATGTCATTTGCAGCAACGTGGATGGAACTAGAAAGACTCATATTAGCAGAAATAAGTCAAAAAGAAAAAGAGAAGTACAGGATGGTCTCACTTATATGATGGATATAAGGAAAAACAAACAAATAAGAAAAAATGAAAACAACCAATGGGACTGAACCATGGAGCAAGAGAGAGGAGGAGGGGGAAGAAGGTGGGGGAGGTGAAGAGCACAAAAGATTAGGATAGTTAACAAATGTTAGTGAAGTGGGAAAGCCCAGGGGTAAAAAACAAAACAAAACAAAACACACACACACACATTTACCAGATATCAGAAGAGAACAATGGGCCAAACAACCAACAACTGAACATCAACTTAACCAACCAACAATTTGCAGAAAAATGGGAGATGGAGTGACTGGAGGGGGGATACAGAGGGGGGATATGGAGGGAGGAGGAGGGATCAACTAATGCACAATTGTGACAAATCAATAAAATGAATTTTAAAAAAAAGAATTCTACTCTGAAAAAAGTTTCACACAAAAAAACTGGACATGGTGCTAGAACTAGAAAGCAAAGTAAAAACAGGCAGTCAGCAAGTACTTATATATCAAACAATCATCTTACATGAAAATAGGCTGAAGTCAGGAATCAGAAGGCAAATTTACAAAGGAATACCCAACAAAGAGCCTCATGTGGGCTATGACAACAACACAGACTTCAAGTAAAAGGGAGGGAAAAGGTATACACAACACAATGGGAAAAATTTAAATGCTGGACCCACTATACACATATCAGGTAATAAATTTCTAGCCAAAGGTTACAAAATACAAAGACAGAAGCAATAAGCAGATTAATAAAACAGGAAGAGAAACATTAATATATACATGCAACACAGAAGCACAAGAAAATATAGTGCAAATATTAACTGACCTAAAGTGATTGGGGGCGTCTACCCCTCCCCCACCTGGTGTCATTGTCTCTTGTTTAAGATTGCAGATTTCAAAGAAAATATGCTAAAATGTGAGAATGGCCTCGATTAAAATTTCTTTTTAGCTGGGCACTGGTGGCTCATGCTTGTAAGCTTCAGCCTATGAAGCAGCCGGGGCTAGGGATCGTGGTTCGAGTCCTGCCTGGGGCCCGTAGTGAGACCTAGTTCCAAAAAAATAGCTGGGCGTGGTGGCCCGCAACTGTAATCCCAGTTACCTGGGAAGCTGAGGCTGGGGATTGCTTGAGTCTGTGGTACCCCGGGCAACAAGAGCCTGTGGTTCCACAGGCAAAAATAACGAGACTGAGTCTCAAAAAAAAAAAAAAAAAAATTCTTTTTAAAAAGTTACAAGGGAAAGAAAAAAGTAAAACAATTTTTTTTTTAAATAGGATAATTCAGGAGCTGTTCCTTGGAAGGCGGGGAAATAAGGATATATAAAGAGGTTTAAAACAAAGAAAGGGATTTTCAGATTAAAATTCTGATTTGGGATGCAGATCAGCCATTTTGTGGGATGGTCAGGGACTTTGCAGGATGAAGATGTGAGCCATATGAGGTTGGCCATGTGGCCAAGGTCTGGGGCCTAGAGCCTTTGGCTGGTCCAGGTTAGGAGTGTGTTTGTTAAAAAAAGCTAGGAAGTTTAGAGATTTGAACTCCGTGTTGGAGTTTGTTTTGCTGAGTTTAACTTGAGCTTGGGAGAGGTGTTGCAAAAGTCAGGCCTGAAAATAAAGTAAACTTTGCTGGTTCCTGTACTATGGAGTTTGTTGTTTTTTTTTTTTTTACTACCTAGAGGAGGACGACAAGGAGAAGAGGCATGGAAGAGGTGGAGCACACCAAAGGAAGATGTCTTTAAAAACGAGGAGATGAACTCTGATGTTGGTGAGATGATCAGGACTGAGAGACTGAGCATTTTTAGGCAATCTGGGAAAGGACTTTAGACAATGTTGAGAAAGGTTTTAGACAATGTTAAAGTAATCGGAGTTTTACTTACATCCTTTTTTGTAGTAATTAGGAAATCACTGTTAAAAATATATTAGTCTGCACTCTGAAAGTCTTGCTTTGACTTGGGATTTTGGTGAGAAGGCTGGGGATTGTGGAAAAAACCCACAAAAGTTTAAAAAAGGGTAAATTAAAGCAAACTAGTCTAAAGTTTAAACTGTGTTTCTAAGTTTTTCTTTTCTAGGTCTTAGAGAGGGGAAGAGAGCTGAGAAAGGATGGTAGCCGGTTTTTACATACCAGTAGTAAGTAAACAGTAGAAATGCTAATTAACTGTTTTGAGCCTGCTTCCTAAGGAGAAGCAGGCATAGGTGTTCAAGTTGAAGGCAAAAAGTCTTTTTTTTTTCTTTTTGCCCAATTTTAAAAGGAAGACCCTGATGGCAGCACAATAGTAGAGAACCTGAATGCTCCCCTTATAGAAGGAGACAGATCAACCAAATAGAAAATCAATAGGGAAACAATGGCCTTAACTAACAAATTAGGTGAGTTGGTCCTAATAGATATTTACAAAGAATTCCACCCAAAACAACATTTGCAAGTGTTCATGAACATTTCAAGGCCAGCCCATGTGTTGTACACAAAACAAGTCTCAATAAACTTGATGAAGACTGAGATGCTGCTAGTCTCAGTTCTTGACTAGAGCAAGAAGAGTTCGGTCTCAACTAGGCAAAGCAAGACAGCACCTTACGAAGTGAGGGCACAGTCGGGAAGGGTCTGAGAAGGCACTATCCATGGAAGAACAACTGCACAGGGTACAGGGTACAGGGCCTGGGTCCGTGCTCTGCCACTTGGTGGGAGGTTTAGTCCTTATTTGGTAGTTGGTAGAACTGTCAAGCCATCTCCCTGAAGACCACAGTGCTAAATAGGGAACGGTATCATCTGCCTGGGTGATTTGAAAGTTATCTCCCCTCTACCTTACAGGAACTTCCCTGTAAAGGAACTTCCCCTCTACCTTACAGGAACTTCCTTACAGCCCCCCTTGCAGGTTTTTCCTGGTAACCTACATATCACTAGTCTTCAATTATCTTCAGTGCCCATTATCTTGACTACTTAACAAAAATCATATCAAACATCACCTCACAATACAATGGCTGAAATGGGAAATAACCCTAAAGAAGAAAGAGGGGGAAACCAACTAAACAACACACTGTAGAACAATGGCTGGGCAACAAGGACATACATGGTGAAATAAATTCTTGAAGACAAATTAAAATGAAGACATCATGTATCAGAATCTAAGGGAGGGAGCAAAAATGATACTAAGGAAAGTTTGTATCAGTAAAGGCATACTACAGAAAATAAGAATCTCAATCACAAAAATTTCTGAGGTGACACTTAAAGAAATGAGAAAAAGGGAGGGGGATGCCAACAGTCAAAGGAAATAATAAAAATTAGAGGGGAAATAAAATATACCAGAATGATCAAACAATCAATGATGCCAAGAGCTGGTATATTGAGAAGATAAGTAAAATTAGCCTAACTGACAAAGCTGTGAGAAAAATCAAATAAAAATTAGAAACAAAGGATGATATAACATATTACTCAATTACAGAGATTATAAACTAAGAGTCACATGGCAACAAGTTGGACAATCTAGAAAAAAATCCTTAGAAAAAGGCATCCTAGGCTGAGCATGGTGGTGCATGCCTGTAGGTGGCAGCCTAGGAAGACACAGCCGGGACCAGGGATCACAGAGTCACGCCAGGGGCATGTAGTGAGACCTAGTCCCCCCAAAAAATAGCTGGGCGTGGTGGTACATGCCTGTAATTCCAGCTACCTGGGAAGCTGCGGCTGGGGACTGCTTGAGTCTGTGGTACTCCGGGCAACATGAGCCTGCGGTTCCAAGGGCAAAAATAATGAGATCTAGTCTCCCCCCCCCCCCCCAAAGAAAAGAAAAAAGAAAAAGACATCCTAAGCAGTCTATCAGGAAGAAATAGAAATCTGAACAGATCATCACAAATAAGGGAACTGGAACAAATAAGCCCATGACGAGGAATGTTTTACTAATCAAACAAACTTTCAAAGATAAATTAATACTATGCTTTTCAAATTATTACCAAAAAACTCTGAAAAGTAAAAGTTCCAAATACATTTTAAGCAGTCATTAATCTGACCCCAAAATAAACAATTTCAAAAATATCAAATGACAGACACATATGATGATCAGGTGCAAAATCCTCAACACAATACTAGTGAGCCAAGTTCAGCAATACAGGAATTATACACCACAATCAAGTGGGGTTTATTCCACAAATGGAAAGGTGGCTGAAAATACACAAATCAATAAACAACACACCACATCAACAAAAGCAAGGACAATAATCATTTTGACAGAAAAAAGATATGATTCTACATTCACTTATGATAAAAGTGAGGATAGACTTATCTCAATATAATCAAAAACTTCAATGAAAAATCCATAGTGGCCAACATCATTACTGAAAAATGAAATTCTTTGCACTAAGACTAGTAACAAGATAAGGATGTCCACTGTCAACATTATGATCTAACATAGTATTGAAGTTCTAAAACAGTAATAGGACAAGAAAAGGAAATTAATGGTATCCAGATAGGGAAGAAAAAAAATAAAGCTATCATTATTTGCATATGACTTGATGATACAAACAAAAAAAATTCCAAAGATTTCAGTAAAAACACTATTAGAAATATTAAATGAGTAAAGTGAAAGGCTATAAAACCATGCAAATCATATAGAAAATATATACAAAATTAACATGCAAAAGTAGGTAGCATTTCTATACATGAATAGTATGCTAGGAGAAAGAGAAATCAGGAAAATAATCCCATCAAAACAGATTACTATCTAGGAATCAATTTAAGTGAAAACCTGTGCATAAGCAGTGATAGGGATTCAATGCAATACATAATTAACATTCTAACAGCATTCTTCACAGAAATAGATCATATTCATTTGAAACTGCAAAAGACCCTGAATGTCAAAAACAATTCAACGAAAAAGAACAAAAATGGCGAGCATCCTACTCTCTATATTTTAATGGCATTATAAGCAGTAGTAATCAAAAGCGCATCGTATTGGGAAAAAAAGATACACAAATCAACAGACCAGAACTAAAAGCTCAGAAACAAATCTGCCTGTAGAAGAACAATTAGTTTATGATAGAGGAGCCAAGACCATGCAGTAGAGCAAGGAACAACTCTTTGATAAATAGTATTAGGAAAAGTAGACAGCCACATGCAAAAGAATGAACTGTTGTGCACGAATATCACACGCAAAAATTATCAAAATGGCTTGAGGACTTCACACAAGACCTGATACCATAAAGTACAGAGCAAGAGGTGAAACAAGAGGAAAAAATAAATGTGACTACCAAACTAAAAAGCTTCTTCATCGCAGATGAAATTATCAAAAAGAATGAGCATCCAACTGAATGGGAGAACTGACTTGCAAATAACACATCTGACAAGGGGCAAATATTCAAAATATATAAAGAACTCAGAAAGTGCAACCACCACCACCAGATGAAAAAAATGACCTGAACAGATTTTTCTCCAAAAAAGACATAGTCAATAGGAAATGCAAGTCAAAACTATGAGCTATGAGAATAGCTATCATGGAAAAAACAAGAAACAAGCATGAGAGGGTGTGTGAAGAGAAAGGATCACTGTACTACTGCTGGAGGTGTAAATGGGTAGTCATGGGGAGCTGTGTGGAGACGCCTCAAAAAGCCAAAAACAGAAATACTGTCTGATTCACATATTCCACCTCTGGAAAATTAATCTGAAATATATAAAAACACTAATTTGAGAATCTAGATACACCTCCAAGTTCGTCACAGCACTATTTATCAACCTTCGTAGAAGCAGGTAACTTTTCCAAGCTCTGCATCATGATCTGCTGGATTTGGAAGATGGACAGACTACTTAGTTACACCCATTTCCAACTTCATTTCTCTTTCAAATTTCACTGTAAACGAGACAGCCCTCTCTGATCTAATCTACCACACCTAGACTTAACACCCCGAAAAGCCTCCTTCTATTTCCCTGACACCAAACAAATAACCAAGACAAGATGTCTGTTAACATACCTCTTATCCAGGAATTGCCAGCCTCCTATTACTGGCGCTTAGTAAACTGTCAGGGCTTTATTTTCTCATCTTGTCCTCCTATAAACCTTCCCTTTCTCCTAAATTCTGACATACGGAGCAACAACCTTCCCATGTATGCAAACAAGACAGTGCCTTGGTTCTTCCCTATTCTGATTTCTGAAGTCCAGACCTCTAAACAGCCCCACAGATGAACAAACTTTAAAAGCAGTACTTTGTGTTCCTGTAGGATGTGGTTTTGTTTGTGCCTATAGAGTAAACCCTGGGCATTTGTCTATCTCAAGCACTGAAGAATGCTAGTTTGGGTCTTTTGTAGAGTATTAATCCTCTTGTAATCCTCATGATCCTAAATTTAATTAGTCAAGTTTATGAAGACCCTAAAATCTTTCATAGACCAAAAAAAAAGCCTCAGCAATAATAGATGATGATCCAGATGAAACTCCTTCAGAAGAGATGTGACTCCTAAGAGCCATGTTTTCCTGGCTTGGTGTGGAAAAGGCTAAGTGAGAGCATGATAACTGAACTAGAACTGTGGACACGTGTTCACTGCACAGGCAGAATGAGCTGTCCTAAAAGTCTATTCCTTAGTGACCCTTACCAGTAGCCCTTGGTAACCACAGAGCAGGGCTTGCCTCCCAAGACTGGGTGACGCCACTGCTAATACACCTTGTTCTAGGTGAAAAAATTCCTGTCAAGTGGAAATGGAAATTACTGAAATTTTTAACTTGACTAAATCATTGAGAAGTGTCTTCTCTATCAATTCCAATTTTTAAGTTTTTAATTTCAAGTTTTTGGTATTCTCAGTTCCCATCAAAATAGAAGCCATTCCTCACTTTGTTCTACAAATCTGATTACCAATGATAACATCAATTTGTATTGCCTGAATTATGTTGAAATTATCTCTTATTTTAATCCACATTGTAACCTCCATGAAAATAATGTTCACCCAACAACTGGAACTGAAATGACATATAATAATTTGTAAATTCACTAAGTTACATCCCTGACCCTAATCTTTTCCACACCAAGCCCCTGCAACAACTGTAGGGTACCCTTGGTTGTTAGTGTTAACAAGGCACTAAAAATCACAAACCAAAAATGGCTGTTGCGTCGGGTCCCCTAGAGTTGTTGACCTGGAGATGTGCCAATATCCGGGGCTCATGAGATATCCCACTGCACTGGATAAGGGGTGTGTGCACTGGTACACAGGGTGCACTGTTGAGAGCTGCAGGGGTAGAGTTGTAGAGTGAGAAATGCTGGTTTGAGCCTGGGGCTCTCAATATCAAACAGCTGGAGCCTGAACAGGTGGGGAAAAGAAGATCCAAACACCTGGAACTCTTCCTGGATGAGGTGAATAGGTTGAGGTATCCAAAACACCTGTATCCACCCCCAGGGCTCAAACCAAACTAAAGGAACTTAGAACCAACTAGTGTTCAAGCACGAGCAAACACCCCAGGATAAAGCTGGAAAAGAGAACACCAAGCTGTGACTCCATTTCAACTGCAAGCCCTGTGCAGCACAGCATCTGGTATTCAGACTGTACATACATCTCAATAAAGAGAATATCCAGAAGCCAACACACATGATACCAGCTTCTGGATGAGCTTCTGTCTCATGGCCATTAAGAGCAGCACCTATTAACGACCTAGAACATATGTTGGAAAAGCTTCAGAGAAAAACCTTAGTAAACTGTTGATGGGAATGTAAACTGATGCAACCATTATGGAAAGCAATCTGGATTTACCTTGAACAACTGAAAATGGAAATACTGTGTGTTACCCAGCAATCCCACCCTCAGTATCTATCCAAAGAAAATGAAAACCACAGGAAACTCCATAAGTTTCATGTTCATAGAACCATCACTATTATAACTTAGGCACGGAAGCAGCCTAAATGCCCATTAATGGAAAACTGGATCAAGAAGATGTAGTATAAGGCCGGGCAAGGTGGCTTGTGCCTGCAAGCATCAGCCTATGAAGCGGCCGGGGATAGGGATCATGGTTCGAGTTCCGACTGGGGCCCGTAGGGAGACCTAGCTCCAAAAAAATAGCTGGGTGTGGTGGCGTGCGCCTGTAATCCCAGCTACCTGGGAAGCTGAGGCTGGGGATTGCTTGAGTCTGTGGTACCCTGGGCAACGAGAGCCTGCAGTTCCATGGGCAAAAATTGCAAGACCTAGTCTCAAAAAAAGATGTAGTATAGCCACACCATGGAGTAACACACAGCTACAAGGAAAGGATGAAATGCTGCCATTTTAAACAAAATGGAGAGAATTTGAAGAAATTATATGCAAAATCAGGATGATAAAAACAAATATTGGACACTGATAATGTGGACCATATAACTAAACATAGACCCTAAATCAGTAAAATTTCTTAAAGGAAATACACTAGTAAATCTTTGTTACATGCATGAAACAGGTTTCTTAGGTATAACAAAAGGAAAACTCTGTAAAATAGAACACTAAATTAGATTCCATCAAATAAATGTCTATTTCAAAAGACAATGTCAAGAGAATGAAGACAAATCATAGACCAGGAGAGCGTATTTCCTAAGCAAAAAGACATTTAATTAGTATAATTAGAACCCTCAAACACAGAAATGGAAACTACCTCACAATTAATAGTTATTAAAATGTTTTAATAACAAAATTAAATGTTTTGTTTAATAATGTTCTGTTTTAAAAAATTAATAAAATATTCTTAAAATATTAGACATGTACAATGACCTAAAAAGTTCACCCTTAAATGTCTATCTACTCAAGATAAACGAAACACATGTTCACGGAAAAATTTACAGGTAAACATAACAGCTCTAGTTATCAGGGCTTCAACGAGTAAACAACCCAAATGCCCAGATGACACACAAATCGTTATATATGCGTACAGGGGAACACTATTCAACAATAAAAAAGATGAACTAAGGATACACGCTGAGTTCAAGGACCCAGACCTCCCCCTAAAAAAAAAAAAAAAAATTACATAGTGTAAATTTCATTTATATGAAACTCCAGAAATGTAAACTAAATCTACGAGGTCAGAGTGCAAATCTGAAGTTGCTTGGGCTGGAATGTCGAAAGCTAAAGACTTCAAAAAGGGCTGGAGGAGCAGTTTCAGGTGGTGGACCATGGCTTCACAAGTGTGCGCACATACCCACACCTTAAAAAGCAATGCTCCTTACTGTGAATGAATTGTGTTTAAACAACACTGTACGTTTACTGTGTACGAGAACTCGGTGTCAAGTAAGTGGTAGTAGCCTCTGAACTAGTCACCTCTTTGGACCCTCGAAAGGCACTTTGCTGTAAAAAGACTGGATGAAAAGTTAAAGTCACCTCAAGAGGGTCAAGGGGAGGCCCACCCCTTGTTAGGAACGTCTGGCGAGTAACCAGAGAACTCGGCTAAATCTAGAAAACACAGTTTCCAGCTTCCAGAAATCCAGTCTAGTGACTGCACACCAAGAGCAGCTTTACCTCCCAGACCGCTGGTAACAGACATATCTTGGGTGGGACACCTCTGAACGTAAATGGGAGCACCCCTACCTAGACCCTTGAGGGTGACCCAGGGTGGCCCCAGTGACACCCAGAGGCCCAGCATAATGATTAAACCAGCACCCTTTCCCCTGCAGACGACCCGGCCTTGGGCACGCCGCCCGCAGCAGCGCCCGGCCCCCCGCCTACCTGCATGTTCCTAAGGAGCTGGAAGATCTCCATGGTGCGGTATACGATGTCCTGGACCGTCTCCTGCCCGATGCGGCACAGCGACGCGGTGTTGACCTCCCGGGAGGCCTGCTGGGCCTGGGCCCCGGCGAACGGCCCGGGAGGCATGCCCGACGCCGCCAAAGGAGGGGTGGACATGGTGCCACCGCCGTCGTAGGCCGGCAGCCCCTAAAGGCCGACTTCGGGGGGGCCAGCCAAGGGTGGCCGGCCGCCGGCCTCGCGTGGACAGCAGCAACAACAAGGCGGCCCAATTTCAAAACAGCGACGACGACTTCCGCCCGTCGTGACGTAAGACGTCATCGAACGTCACAGACACCGCCCACTCTCCGGCTCCCTGGGAACCTGATTGACGGACGGGCTACCTAGCCAATCATCGGTTGTGCTCCCCGCAGAGTGGGCGGTGCGAGTTCTAGGAGCGGGTAGGTGTTCCCGGAGTGGGTTTCCCATAGTACGCCAGGTTTTTCAGGGACAGTTCTAACAGATTAACAAGGTTTGTAGTATTATTGTCGTTTTGCTGCTAGGAGGCAGGCTCAAAGGAGTTAAGGAACGTGTTTAATCGCATGCAGCTTGCCACTGGTAGTCAGTGATTCCCTACTCAAATGATTGACTCAAGTTTTCCCTATCATCCTAAGTTTATAAAATTAACTTACCATTACCCCCTCCCCACCCCAAACCGGCAACACTCACACTCGGCCTTTCTGTCTCTGGCAATTAAACTGCTGTCTGATGTTCCTTACAGTTTTTGGTGTTTACTTTCTGAATTCCCCTCACCCTACACACAAACTAGGACTCACACTTAAAAACAAACACAATATCCATTTTATTTATTTATTGTGTTTTCAGCATTTTAACAGTTGGCTCTCAGAATGTGCTAAGTAAACACATGTGGACTGATGACTGAATGACGTAAAAAATATAAGAAAAACCGAAACCATTCTCTCACCTACATCTTACTGTCCATTTGCAAGGTGTGTGTGGGGGGAGTTAGTCAAGAATGTGACAATGAATGACAGATACAAAATTATTGCATTTTATCCAATGAAAAGAGTTATAGGAGTTCAAAGGAACAGGAGTTAAAAAAAAATAACATGAGCCATCAGATAGCTTGTTGAAATAATAATTTTAAGTAACTCCTTAATGAGTAACTTCCCCTAGCAATAGTGAGCTTTGTGCTGTGTACTAGCACTGAGATAGCATAATAAACAAATCAGATAAAAGCCCTGCTCTCATGGAGATGGAACATTCATCTTGTGTTGTGGGTCTTGAAGCAGATATTCAAGGTTCTAACATTGCAATCCTAAGGATTTAGGAATCAGGGAAAATCTTAAGGAAGGAATTTGGGACCTGGCAGTGAATGGGAGAGGATGCTTTTAGCATTGCATCCTTTTCTATGAGGGAAGCATGAGACAAAGAAGACCAGTGCCAATACATGAAGTACGAAGCTTCCAAATGCTTTCCAGGATTTAAGTTTAGTGTGAGGATGAGTTTCTGGAAACTTAGTCTGAAGATAGAGTCAAAGCTTAGAGCACCTTCTAAGTAAGGAGTTTGGGTTTTATTCTGATCAAGATTGCAAACCAATGACGACTTTACAAGGGAAGACAAATTATTAGAAATATTCCATTTGGAAGGCTTATTCTAGCTGCTAAATGGAGAATGATGGGTGTGTATTGTTTTCTTTACCTCCCAACAGAGGATGATGATGATGATCATCATCATCAGTATAAGAGAAGTAGTACAGTGGATTACTTCTTTCATAAGAATCTAGAGAACTTGATGTTAGTTGTATTGGAAACATGAAGGAAAAGAGTGCATTAAGGATGGCATGTATTTCTGTCTTGAACAAATGTGGGATGTTGATGCTATTTACTGCACTAATGTACACTGGAGAAAAAAATGTTTTATAGAAATTATGACTTGTATTAATATACTAATTATATTAGTTTCCTGTAACAGATAACTGCAAATCTAGTGATTTAGAACAACAAAAATTTTTATATAGTTCTGTACATTAGAAGTCTAAAATGTGTTTCAATGAGCTAAAAGCAAGGACAGTATCCTTTCTAGAGGCTCTTGGGAGTAATCTGTTTGCTTGTTTTTCACAGCTTCTAGAAACTGCTGCATTCCTTGACTTGTTATACCTTCTACCATCTTCAAGGGTATCAATGGCTCAAGTATTTCTCATTGTGCTGTCTCTGATTTTCAGTTTTCTGTCTCTTTCTTTCCTACATAAAAACTCTTTTAATTTTAATGGGTCCACCTAGATAATCCTTATTTTCTACATAAAGACCCTTTTAATTTTAATGGGTCCACCTATATAATCCTTATTTTGAGGTTTGCTTATTTCCTATCTTAATTCCTCCTTGCTATGCAGCATTACTTCTAGATTCCAAGCATTAGAACAGCAATATTGTGGGGGTAACTGTTTTTCTCCCTACTGCATGCCATTAGCCCAAACTGTCCTGAACCTAACAAGCCTAGCTGACATTTAAGACTTGGATGCCTAGTTAGCATATGAAGCTTAATATGTCCAAAACTAAACTCTTGATCTCCCAGTCTTCTTCAACGATGATTTTCCCATGAGCTCAGCTACTTATCTGATTTCTTTTTCCTACCCACTTCCAAATCATCAAGAAATGTATCACAAAAATAGCCTATGTGAGATGTGAGAATACTGGTGGTTAGCTTTAAAAGAAGGGGACCTTTTGCTTTGCAAAAGAACCAATCAAAAAAATGAAGAGGCAGTCTATGGAGTAGCAGAAAATATTTGCAGACCATGCATCAGATAGGAGACTAAAGTTCAAAGCATATAAGGAACTCATACATCACAATAGCAAAAAGACCAATAATTCATTTAAAAATTGGCAGAGAATCCAAACAAGATAATTTTTTAAAAGAAACAAGCCAATAGGTACATGAAAAGATACAAAACATCAGTAATCATGTGAGAATGCAAATCAAAACTACAGTGACGTGTCACTTAATATTTATAATGGTACTTATCAAAGAGGCAAGAGATCACAAGTGTTAGCAAGAATGTGGAGGAAAGAGAAATACTGCAACCCCTCTTCTGAGTACATATTTAAAAGAATTAAAAATAGGATTCCAAAGAGATATCTGAATTCCCATGCTGAATGCAACATGACTTACAATAGCTAAGATATGGAAACCATCCAAATATTTATCAACAGAAGAATAAAGAAAATGTGGCATAAAAATTCACTGAAATGTTATTCAATCTTTAAAAAGAAGAAAACCCTATATTTTGTGAAAACATGAACAGACCTGGAATACATTGCACTAAGTGAAATAAGTCATAGCTAAGGGTCAAATACTGCATGATTTCTCTTACACGAGATAGCTAAAATAGTCAAATATAGGGAGGCAGATAATATTGTGTGTTGATCCATAGAGGTTAATGTTATAAAAGATGTTTTTCAATGAGTAAGTTTCATTTGCACAGGATGAGAAAGATTCAGAGATCTGTGCGACAACGCAAAACCTACAGTTAGAAATATGTTATTATATATTTAAAATTTTGTTAAGCACTAATCTGAAATTAATTGTGTGTAACACACACAAAAGCAAAGAAAATTTTTGACGATGATGAGAATATTTATTACCTTGACTATAATGACAACAAAACTAGTGTATACGTATGTCCAGACACAACACATTGCATATGTTAATTATGTGCAGTTTTTCATATACCATTTCTATTTTACTAAAGTTGGACAGAGGGGAAAAGGAGGCTCTCCAATTTCTTCCTACTAGCTGGGGGGCAGATATCATGACGCCACCTCAAATAAACTCTTATTTGGGAAATTTTCTGTTCATTGCATCAAAATTTGATTCTAACTGCTGAAGAGGCACATTTGGAAATTGCCCTAAGTTCTGTGGAGTTCTTTCTGTACATTCTCCTAACACAAAAGTTCAGTCTTCAGCTTTCAGCTGCTCCAAAGGCCAATTGAAGTTCCTCTGGACAGAGCCTCTACCTCCAGCAGTGCCTGGGACTCCTGTGTAATTGCAGCTGGCTTTTGTTTCTGGAAAGAATGCAGCCTTTGCAACTTTTAGGCTCTGGGAAAAGTGTACACTTCTGGGGATTTTGTAGAGGTTGATTTTGTAGAGGCTGAACAACATGGTGACTGAATAGAAGGCAACAGGTCAGTCTTTAGTCTGAAACTAAAAATCAATATTTGAGAATATACTGAGAGGGAAAGCAGTGCACTTTGGGGTTTGAAAAGGAGCAGTATAGGTTACAGAAAGCTGTAATAGGATATAATGGGTTCCACACTTGCTTGTCTTTAAATAGTTTGGTGATCCTTGGCTTATAATCCAGTGTTTCTCTTAAGATTCTTGTATTTTGCATTCTGTTATTCATTCGATGGGAAAACTTCAAAATAATATAGATATGTTTGGATATATGTCTGCATAGGACCTAGCAAAATATATACAAACCATCACTGCTGTGACCTTGGCTATCTTGAAGTTGTGTAGAAATGCCCTGGTTTATGCACAATTTATTCATGACTAATAGCCTGTATTTTTTAATTCAGCCACTCATGTCAGGGATATTCCCTCAGGACATGGGATTATTGAACTTAAACAAACACTTATTGGGCACCTATAATTGGTCAAACTAACAAGCATTTAGGTTGATTTAGACTATTGCTTACACCTAATTAGCATTCCAATTTAACAAACTGTGCTAACTGGTCCCTGAAGGTTCATTAGTAAAGGTTTCCTTTGCTTCACAAATGCTCACTTAAAATTCCATACTTAAGAATACAAGAATTAAATAACAACTTTTCCCTCAATAATGGGTCTTCCTCTAAGTTGAGAGAGTCCTTTAGGCCCAAGACTACTGTTTTGACTACTTAAGCAGCTAATGCTCCTTTCCATCAATGTCCAGTCACTATGACACAAATCCCAGTATTCAGAAGCACTCAGCTATGATCAGGAGATAATTGTAAAGACCATTAAGGGGATTTTAAGTCAACAAACATAGTTTGGGGTGAAAGAAAACAAGATATATAAGAATTTGCCTATCGTTTTTGATTGTTTCAAGTCCCAATGATGGCAGTTCTTTCCTACTACTAGAAGTATATATTCTGCTCCTCCTATTGAAGTTATAGTCACCAAATTCCCAATAACTTTTCAGACCTTTGTGATTTCTGATACTTCAAGGTGACTAGTAAGTGAAGCAGAATAAAGTTTTAACCTGCTAAAAATTCCAGTATCTCATTCTGCAATACATACTCTTGAAGTTTTTACTCTTCAAATGTTTTAATATAGCACTGCATAGAAATAGATTCCATATCATTGTTAATGGCCTAAAAGGTTGTCTTCAACCTTTGAAATATATCAGAAAGAATGCATAGTTGTTGAAAAATATCTCCTGTCTCTCCTCTCTCTCCCTCCCCCTCCCTCCCTCTCTCTGTCTCTCTCTCTCTCTCTCTCTAATATAGTATTTCCTCTTCCTCATTTCAGACTCTGTTTCTATCCTGTGTGAGACTGGAAGTCTATTCTAGTGGAAAGCAAACCTAAATCACATTCTATAATCCAACTTGCACAATAATAAGATTATTAGTCTACCTTCATCCTTCTAACTTGTGCACTTTTCTCACATTTGATCTGAGAGATTATAAGAACGGCAATATTATGACCTTTAAATCACAACGCATGGTCTGATTGAAAAAGTAGAACATTAATAGACACTACTTGTCTTCTGAAACTTCACTTTGTTATGCCTGTTTTTGTTTATTTCTTTTATAGGAGTCATCCCCCCCAAAAAACCCTCAGTTTCTCTGACTTTCAAACCCTTCCACTTTTTACTTCTACCCTACTTGAGCAATGTTATTTCTCACTAGAATGAGTAGAGATCAAGCATAATATTTGCTGTTCTCATAACCCCTTCTAGCAGAAACTTCTCTTCCTGCTTTGGAAGTCTTAGTTAGCTACTTCTGTACCACGTGACTCCTGGTTCTAACTCACTGAATTAGAAATGGATGTGTGACCTAAGGGCAACCAATTTATAGGCTTCCCAACAACATAAACCATATAACATAGCCTTCTATGGTGCTTCTCATTGGTGGAGCTGTTGCCAGGTAGGATAAATCATCTGTGGAGTACCAGGTAACTTCCTGTTTGGAAGAATAAAGCTATACGCTAGCCTTGGCATGTTGGGGTATAAAACTAAGACAAGAGTATGCTAATAATGATGAATGATAATATGCGAGAGCTCTCTTTATAAGCTTTCCCTCTGCTATTTTAGTTAACATTCCTTCTTCAATTTTCTTCAATTAATTTTCTCAAGATAAATAGAAAGACCTAACAGAGCCAGATGAGCACAGGTAATGGCTTGGAGGTATAGTTAGAGGAGAGATCCAAAGTTTCAAAGCTTGTCTTGTCACACAGTAGTCATTGTGGGTCATCAGTGGGTTGTCAATAAATGGACTATAGCTAATATCTTTCTGCTGGTTTCTAATATCTATCATTAATGAACATCTACTCTGTGCCAGGCATTGAACCAGGTGCTTTACATACATTATCTTTAATCTATATGTATGCAAGTTCTAAAGATTATTTTTTTAGTTTGAATTCCCTCTGTTAGGGAATGGGCTTCAGGAAGTTTAAACATATTTGTAGTGTCACAGAGTTTGTAAGTAGTGGAACTGGGAGCAAAAACCCCTTTCTTTTTTGTCACCAAAGCCCTGTTGGTGAATCAGCTTTCAGATTCCAGTTCTACATGACCATCTCTATTATTTTGACGTGGACATCATTTATTCCTGTTGACTTAGGGAACCATCGTTTCCTCCCCAAAGGTATTGCCATCTATGCATCGTAGGTCCAGATCAGCACAAAAACTGGGGCTTGAAGAAGAATTTTATTTGTATTGCAAAGGGAAGCCCAGTTTCATTTCCCTAGGTAGTTCTTTTTTTATGAAAAAGTACACACCAGGTATTTGCTCACACAAGCCTTCAATAAATGCTTGTTGAAATAAATTGAGTCCTTGGGAAAATGTTTAGTGAGATCAAATGAATCTTTGAAATAGCCATGACAGCTCAAACTCATATAGAACTTAAAAGATCTATTAGCATCTTCAATTGTACCTTAACACATACATTGTAACCACTTGAAACTCATTAACAGCTTGTTCTCTGTCTTGTATGATCAATGGTTTGCTTTCATTTACAAGCTTTTTTTTCTTGCTCTGCTTCACAAAAGAAGAGATGCAGAGACTAGGGGATAAATATACTCAAACTGAGGATGCTTTACACATTCTTAAGATCATCTTTCAGACTTAAAAACATGGGTTTTTAGTTCATGAATTCTTTTCTATCCAGAACATTGTACTACTATTTGTATCTATAAACTTAGTTATTCTGAAAAGACTGGGCCTTTTCTTTAAACATATAATTTACTCATTGCTCATTTAACAATCTTTCATTTAGCACCTAATATGTGCAAATTACTCTTTCAGCCCTGGGATTCAAGCAGTGAAGAAAACAAAGGAAAATAGCTACCCACTTGAATTTACTATGCTCTACAGGGGAGGCAGGTAATAAATAAATAAATTAATAAAATAACAAACAAAAATATAAAATATATAAGGTATAAGGGGTGTAGAGGAATATAAACAGAGGAAAGAGACAGCTGGTGCTGTTTTAAACAAGACAGAGCAGAACTGATGTGGCAGATAATCTTTGAACTGAGATGTAAAGGAGATGAGGCATCAGGTTCTGGAATATGTTGGCAAAAGACATTCCTGACAGCTTGTGTGTCATTCATAGCTGTTCTCTCTCTTACCTGACCAATGGTTTGAGGGCCCTAAGTAGGTAGGCCAGAAGGAAGAAGCAGCCTGGAGTTGAAGCACAGTATGTAGGCAAGTAGGACTAGCATTTTTGTAGCAAAGGGGCTGCATGGGTGGGTGGGATGAGGTTACTGTATCACATAGCACTTTGAATACACAGGGGAAAGAGGTAGTTTCTGCAGAGGAAGGAAAAGGTCTATTTGAGAGAAATTTCTCTAACTAGAATATACTATTGAGGCAAAAATCAGTAGAAAAACACAGTGGAGGTGATAGTAAAATTCAGATGCAATATCCTAAAGGCTCAAACCAATAGTAACAGAGGAATAGGGGTAAAGGGGTCCTGATATATTTAGAAGGGAGTGAAAATATATCAATTTGCTATTTGATGAGTAGAATGAAAAAAACATCAAAGGTAAAATGAAAATTGTGGCCAAAGCAGGAAGAAGAATGTAGTTAACTAAGATGGAGAAGGCATTGAGACCACCATAGTGGAGAAGAATTTAGTTTTCTTTTCTTTTTTTTTTCATGTTAAATGAGATGTTTATCAGACACCTAGGTCTAAAAATATGTGCCTTATATGGAAAATATGATTGACTTAGTGGCTTTGAGTAGAGTGTGAAACTAAGAGAATTACTGGAATTCAACTTCTTCCACCCAATGGCTATCCCATTTAATGAACTCTAACGTGATTTCTTATTTTGGGGTATGTCACATTTTATAGGATTGAACACATACCTGTGTTAGCCATTTTTCTTGTTCTCTTTTTATTTGTTGGCAAGAAAACTCCTCTGTCTGCTAAAAACAATGAGAAAAAAATAATCTGACATTATCAGGCTGGATGTAGAAGTCAGGAGAGAGCATGAAAGTGGTAGAGAACATTTAGGAATTAAACATTCTGTCAGACTGTGAGGTTTGAACACTTATTGGTAGATGGCATTGAAATCAAAGACCTATGCATAATTTCATGTAAAATGATGGATGTTGAGAATCCCTAGAAATAGTCATGACCCTGAAGAGTAAAACAAGTAGGGGAGCATTTGGGGGACAAAACACACAAACCTGCCACCAAATTCAGTAGTTGCAGAATTAGAATCTACCTTTTTTTCCTTCAAGAACAGATTAATAAGGAGAAAAAGTCAAATATTGTGCTAAAACATACATGTGTATGTGCGCACACACACTCATACTCCATACACTGAAGCTCAATAGTCAAATCAAATAATGATTTGATTTTTAAAAGACCCCCAGTTATGGCATTGTACAATTACAATTTTAACAAGTAACCACAAACTTTAATTAACTAAGCTGTAAAATGCAAGCTGTCCTAAGCTACATAAGCATTTTGTGTTAAACACAACTTCAGAGTGGAACCAGCCAACTTAATTCTAGTAATCAAGTTAATACATAAGAGATTCATTGAGTATGGTCTTTTTCTATATTTAGTTAATGGTTTGTGTGAAACTCAGCCACATAAATTGTAGAATTACTTCAAAATTATAGGCTACACTTCTAATTGAATCAAGAGAAAAGAAAATATCAATGCAAGACAGGCTCTGGGAAACAGTCTATGTGATTCAAATAGGGTTGGTGGCCTGCATTTTAATCATGTGCTTTCTTCTTTATGTTCACCTTGATTTCTGTGTTTATTTTGAAAGCCTAGAATTTATATTCTGGGAATAGTTTACCTATGGTGAATCTGAATTTAATGACTCAATAATTCAGAAGATTTTTTTTCCTTGAGAATGGAATCCATATATTACTACCGTGGTATAAATCATAATACCACATTTATTATGGGGCCAAGAATATGGTAGGCATTCAAAAACTGTTTGTGAAACTAAACTCAACCCTGCTTGTCTTCATCTAACTTATGATGCTCTGTCTTTCCTTCCCTTTTCCCTGACTCTGAAGCAAATCTCTCTAAACTTTACCTCTGATGTCTTGTAGGATACTCAAAAGTCAACATATCCAAGAAGAAAGTCATTCTTTATCATTCATCTATGATTGATATCATCAACATCTACCTAATTACAAACAAGCCACAAACTTCAGCGCCATTCTTTATTTGTTCTCTTTCACCTCTTGCTTATATATGTCTTCCTTCTCCATACCCATAGTCACTGCCTTAGGTGAAAGCTCGATAGCGTTCCTACATGGACACAGCATGCCCCTGAATGGTTTACTTGAGTTCTTTTTTTCCCCGATCTCAATCCTTCTACAGTCTGTATTTATGTATATATGTATGTATGTATGTATGTATGTATGTATGTGTTTATTTATGTATTTATTTATTGTTTCTAGTTATTTTTCCTAAGACAAAATGTTCCTCTCTTTCTGTTTGTTAATTTCCTCAACTATGTAAGAGGAAGTCTAAATTTTTGAGCAAAATGATGAGAATTCCATTGTTTGCAATTTTCTTTCTGCTTTATTTTTATCTGTGCTCATTTTCTCCAACACTTCTTTCAAGGTCTCCGGAATTCTTAAAGTCCCAGAGACACACCATAAACATCTGTGTGTCTATTCATAATGATTTCTCTGCCCACTAAATTTCTATTGTTTTTTCAAGTTTTAGCACAAATGTCATCTTTCCTTCTCTGCCGCAGATGTAACTATTTTATGCTATCTGCTTTTTAAACTATTGCTCATCCTATATGGTATTTAGATGACTGAATCTTCTACTTGATAATGTGGCTCTAAAAACAAATCCAATGATCCTCACTCCAGATACTCATGCTCCATGTAACTCTCCTTGAGTGTGAACTGGATTTACTGACTCATTTTCAATGAATTATATGGCAGAATTAATGGGATGCCACTTCCAAGATTCATTTATACAAAGACCAGATCTAGATATGAGGGTGATCTGACTGTAATATCTATCACCCCATTCTTCACCAGGGTTAATTTGGCTAATCTGGCTGGCTAGGCAGGTATTTCCTTCCTCACTCACTGCTCTATGTGTGTCCTTCCCAAAGCTGCCCACTCACGGGGGACAACATTTCCCAAATAGAGACAGACTGTTCTTCCATGAGAGTATACAAGTAGCTGGTCTACAAATAGGAGAGTCCATGCTAGAACCTCCAAACAGGCTCCGAAAGACTTTAGTTCCTTCCTATCTAATTTGCTTGATCTGAGGAGAGCTAGATGCTTTGTTTTTATACTTTATGGGGAGGACCACAATGCCAGAACTGTGGACTGCCTCTGGCAAACAGGTAATAAGGAATCAGACCTTATGTTCAAGTGTCTATGAGAAATTGAATCTTAACAGTCACCACATGAGGAACCTTATTCTATTCTCTCTCTGCTGTAGAAAACTCACATACTCTCTTTTCTTATCATGCATCTAAAACATACTTTTCTACCAGAAAGGTGTCGTTGCAGTCCCCTGTCATGGGCTAAGCTAGACAGCACTAAGTTAGACAGCAGTTCAACTATCAAAAGGCAGAGACCCTTTGTTCTTGTTTTCCTTTTCTGTCTATTTGTCTATAAGCACACTCTCTTATTTCCTATCCCACACAAAATAAAAATAAAAGCCCTAACCCCTGATACCATCCTTCAACCTTGCTAGCTTCTCCAAGTACTATCTGTGTTCATTTTAACCTACTATGGGTCTTTAGAACGGAAAGAGTGCCATATGGCCTGGACATAGTAAAAAAGGGAAGTGTATGAGGAAGCGTCAGAAAGAAGACATAGAAAAATCTATATAGAACATGTTAAGCTACAATAACATGGTTGTTCCTTTTTTCTCTTTTATTAAGTGTAATGAGGAAGTGGCATCATTCTTCATATCTGGCAATAGTTTTATCCATTAGAAACCAGACTTAGTGTCTAGACTAGTCTATCAGCTTGTCAATGACTTTTATTTTTTATATCTGGGAAAAATTCATTAGCTTGAAAGTGAAAAAAGCAAAAATCACAAACATGGAAGATCAGAGTCAATAAAAATGTCATCAGATGTCTATGAAATGTAATATGATGGCAAACAAACAAAACTGAACATGTAAGCACAATAGAACAAGTAACAAAATAATCTTTACAATAACCAAATTCATAACAATTATAAAAATCTTTCCAAAAGGTTTAGCGAAGTCACACTTAGCATGTGGCATGCATATATTTTTATGTTTGATATGGATTAGAGTGGCAACCCTTAAACTTTAGAACATGGAGGGATTAAGAAGGACTTCTAGCAATCACAGATCCTTTTGGGAATATTTAAAAAGAGCACAGTGTCTTGGTAACAAGAATGAATCAAAAGATGAGTAATATTCTTGTATTTCTCTGCAAGTAAATAATATTCTGCACTTCTCAGACTAGTGAAGATTGATACATATATATATAGGATATTAAATATAAGACTTTAAATATCCATATATCTTTGATAACTGTTATTTATGTGTTATTTTTGTATAAGAAGTATAGCAATCAAGACATCAGCTACAATATATATGTCACTAGAATATAATTCTGCCCCTTGAGTAAAGATCAAGTATATTTTCAATGTTATAACAAGATGTATTTGGCAGTTCCTAAAACTAGACCCCGTAATACTTACTTGATATTTTCTTTGACAAGTATCTGAGAATTTATTTCCTAGTAGTTGGGGTTACTTTCACCCTTTGTTAATTTTTTTTTATCATATTGACTAGATACACACAAAAATACACACTTAGATGTGTAAACACACACAAGCATATATATAAACACAATTATAAAGATCAGGCATCTCATATCTCTGAAGAAAATTGAAGTAAGATTTTTGCTTTCTTTTTATGTTTTCAATATAACTTGGAACCCTGCCAGTTACAGCAGAATTGGATGCCATCTGTGAAATTAATTTGAAATTCACTAAGTTTAATTTGCTTGCCTCTAAATCAGCCATGGCATCCCTCCAAATTTATTTTCCCAAGTTTAGACTTTAATTTTATTTCAAGATCTTTCTCCTGAGAACATTTGGGTCCTTTTCACTAGGGAACTGTCCATTTTAACCATTAACCATTCCTATTTTCTATCTTCCCCGTGTTTGAGTTAGTAGTTTGTGTCTTGGAGTAAGCCTCCATATAGTTAAGCAGGAAAAATGTTTGTTATTTAGCAAAATATGAAGGAAAGAGTTCCCAAGTCATTCAAAAAGTAAACCGTTAGTTGTTTTTGGAGTTTTTCACACTGATTTAGAAGTTGTGTATGACAGAGAAGAGGAAGCATGAGAAAGAATTGAGAGAAAACTTTAAATCTCTAACTCAGAAGAATTCTTGCAATATTTTTGAGGTCTTGGAGAATCCTTGAATAAAATTACTAGAGCTGACATTCTCTACACATTAATGTGACCAATAAGTGGCAGACACCCAAACAGCAATAACTTTCAAAGCTTTTCGGAGTGTTGAAATATATATTTCTGTTGATTGGATTGTTTGTGCAATTTTGGAGATGCTATTTGGTTTTCTTCTCATTGCAATAGTAGTCATAGTGAAAGCTGATGAAACATCAATTCTTTCGGTTTTTAAAGTCCAGTTGATTTTATTGTTAACATTATACAAGTAGGGTTGAAAATTTTATCACTAAATTCTGCCACGTTGTTGCTAAGGAGTTACTTATGTGGTAGATGACATGAATAAGAGTAGTTTTGGTCTCTACCTAAGGCTGAATAAAACCTTTGTAACCAAAATTAAAAAATACATATATCAGGTAAGTGCAGTTCATCTTTTTTTGAAATGATTCATTTCTTTCATAAATATATTAATTTTAAAGGAAAATATACTAATATACTTACTATACTAATATACTAAATATACTAATATACTAATATATTAATATATTTAAAGGAAAATATAACTGACATAGGCCAAAAAGAGATTTAATTTTTCAGAAGATAGACTTGGCAGATTTAATTTAAATAAAAGTTGCAAATAGATTTTAATAGATGTTATTTATGACATGCAAATTATTGAATATTATTAATACATTGACTTATTGCTCCAAAAGTTGAGTCTCTTCAACTTATGATATTTGTATGTTCTAGCATTTTACTCACTTGAATATTACATGAATTATTAGATTCTGAACAATTATGTTACCTTTACTTTTCTAGGCAGGAAGCTCCACTACTAAATAACTTGGCTCCTGAGTCTTATCATTGTATGTTTTTTTTCCCTCTTAACAAAAGCTTTCCTTTGTTTTGAGATTCCAATAGTTCTTTAAAATAATCATCCCTTTCACTTGTCAAATGGATGTGATTTGTACTTGCATCTTTTCAACTTTGCTGCAATTCTAAGTTATTGGCCACAGAAGATGCATAAAAAGTTTTATCAAGTTGGATTACCAACTGATTTAAAATAAAAAGCTTTCATTGTAGTACCAGACACTGTACATATGTGTGTCTGCATATCAGTGTCTTTTTCACTAGATCTATGAAATCACAGTGATGTGAGAATTGTAATTCTCTTTGCTAACATATAAAGAAGCCCTTTTCTTATTCATTGGAGAAATAGAAAAAGCTGAAGATCAAGCTCAAAATTTGGCTTTTTTCTTTCTTTATATATATTTCACATCTTTGTATTCCCCAGGGATCACCCACCACCACCTTCTCTCCTTGGCTGCTCCCTCCCATCTCCCACCCTCCCTCTCTAGTTGTGTGCTTTAGTTTAGTTGTTAGCTTGTTTTGACTTTTCCTCCTGACCTTTTGCTTGCTTTCCCTATATCCCATATATTAGTGAAATCATTTGGTTTCTGTCTTTTTCTTTCTGATTTGTTTCTGTTAATATGATCTTTTAGATTCATCCATGTTATTGTAAATTCATCAAATTTATCATTTTTAATTGATAAGTAATATTCCATTGTGTATATACATTTGGGTTGTTTCCATATCCTTGCAATTATAAATAGTGCTGCAGTAAACATCAAGTACAGGTGTCCCTTTGTGTAAGTACTGAGGTCTTTTTTTTTGGGTAGATTCCCAGAAGCAAGCTCAAGATTTGATAGTCAGAGTAGCTAAACTCCATAGTTGACAGAATATACAAATGAGGAAGACCTGTCACTCCAAAGTCAATACTTTAGTTGAGGGAATCTAGGACCCTGCTAGGTAGGATGGGGCACTGGGCTTGAGGAACTGATATACTGCACTTATCTGATCTGTGACTATGGAAGTCACCTATCCTCTTAACAGTTAATTCCAATTGTCTTTTATCAGTCAGAAGACAACCCAACTGGCACTTCATCTCAGAAAATCCCCCCGCTGCTTTCCTGCTTCCAGGCTTATAGCCATTCAAGGATGAACTATATCTGTTAAGGGAGGATATGGGCTACCCTCCAGAGGTGGTACAAGGCCCAATGGATTACTTTGTGGAGATTTGATTGGTTTATGGCAGTCTGGGAGTCTGGACTTAACATTGGTGTCAAGGACCACAAGGATGGTACAAACCTATTGCTAGGATGGCTTCTGGAGCCTAGCACAATAGGCTGAAATACTGAAAGAGCACTTTAAGGCTGAAAGAGGCTGAAATATTGACGCTGCCCAGTAAAACACACTAGAGGAATGAACTAAACAATCGAGTGAGATGTATATTTTGAAATGGTTATTTTACATGAGGTGTAAAGAATTTCCAGAGAATTATGTTCCACAGAAGGTTATGAAGTTAAACTTTCACCTAGGTCATTAGGAATTCCCTGGTGGGAGGGATGTCAACATCATTGGTGACAGCTCTGTAGATTGTAGACAGTCCTTGGAGTCAACTCATTAGCAGAAATGGGGACTGTAGGAATACAAAGCAATGGAAGTTGGGATGTAGTGAGGGATCCTTTCTTTCCCGTGTACAGACAGAGTCAGAGTGACAGTCAAGAGAACTTAATCCATAAGAATTATGAAGATGTTCACTAAAATATAATTGTATTTTACCACAGAAAAATTGATTTTTCAATTTTTTTTCAATCAAGAAAACAAGAATTGATTAGGAGTAGGTTGAGGTTTGTTGCCCAAGTAAAGTCAAATTACCTGGCCCAGTTTCTGGAACTGAATGTTTTCAGATTAGGATTCACTGACTACACAGATATGGAACCTCATGATTCCCCCAGTATGTCTCCAAAAGAGCCTTCAACCTACTTCAGTGATGATCTACTGGGAAAGAGGTAACACCCAAACATTCAGAGGTTGGGTGGACACAGGGACCATGCTGACAGCTCTTTTAGAATGGGCATAAAGGAGGCAGGTAAAAAGTGGGTCCTGGTTAAATTCCAGCTATGACTATTCTACTAGGTCTTCAGGTATAGAGTACTTTGTTATACATTCCTTGAATGTACACTTGAATTGAAGCACCAGACTTTTGGAATAACTCCCCCATTGCATCCTGGTCTGGAGAGATAAAGTCTTTCATAGTGGGAAAAACTAAATGAGTTAGCTTTCTGAAACTGACACCTATACTTTGGCTAAAACAGTCAATCAAAAACAGTAACCATATCCTTGAGGAAGATGTTAGAGATTACTGTTACTGTTTAACAACTAAGGATTCAGAGGTGATATTTCCTATCATTTCCATTTCATACTATTTTCCCTATGTAACTCAGATGGAGAATGACTTTGCATGAATCAAATTATAAATCTGATCCTATCTGCTATGTATTGCAGTTTTATTGCTATAGAGGATTAATAAGTATCAAGTATTGATAGTCTTTGGTTTGGGAAATTTTTTTTTTTTTAAACCAAGAAAGAGCATCAGAAACTATCCCCCTTCACATGGTACAATCAAGAGCATTGACTGCTTTTCAGTGATCAGAATTCTGGATCCCACGACCATCCTGTACAACATCACCTTCATCCACCACATCTGTGGCATCATGCTGATCAGAACATGAGGGACCCAGCATCATGAAGACCTTAGAAGGACACATGCACTTCTGAGGTGGGGGAGATAAATACTTAAAGAACTCAAGCACCTCCCAATCACTGAAGATTTTAAGAGTCCAGGGACCAGTGGGTGTGCAGGCTCATCTCCTTCCAAGTAAACTGGAGCAACTGGTGTCCATTGTCCACTTCAAAGGAAGCACAACCCAGGTCTGCCACTTTAGGGTCTGGAGGCAACACATTCTGCAGCTAGGAATACTGTCCTGCCCTGCCCCTGACAGTAAGGAATGAGAGAGGCTGTCCACTTTGAGGAATGCCCGCAGAAGGAAAAGTCACAGTTGTAGCCACTGGGGTGGCAGCCCCTTTGGTTGGAACACAAGGAGCCCATGGAATGCAGAAGGGGGACAAGACAAGAGAAGCAGATGATCCAAAGTCAGTGGGAAGGGCCTTTAATAATACTTTGAAGACACATTTGTTCTCTTGGAGGCTCTAGAGAACCATTTGTTGTTGTTGTCCTGAAAAAGAATAGCTCAGTTTGGCAACAGAAGTTTTTCTTTGTTTGTTTGTTTGTTTTAGAAACTTTGGTAAGGTCCCATGTCCAGGATGAACCCGAGAATGCTGAGTGCTATAAAGAACATAATTTAGCCTTTCATATTTTCTTGCTCTTTCTCCATCTTACCTCAAACAGGATCATTTAAAACATTTATCTAAACTAGGGCTTTGAAAGGGAAGAGGAATGAGGATGAGATGGTGGGCATGAAGCATTCCATTTTGTCCCTGCTCTATTTCAGAGCTAATTTTTTTCTCTCACTTGTTAGTTTCCTATAGAGTAGCTGTTTCATTCCCTGCTCCAGAAGACTGGGAAAGTCATTTCTATCTATGCCTTCATCACTACACAGATCCACTACAAGCAAATTGCATGTCTTGGGGAATTCATTACAGCGAGTTTTTACCCGTATATTGTAAGTACTACGTTGCCTCTTGAGTTCCTAGGAGAATAATATTGTTTATTCTTTGCAAGTCTTTTAGAATCTCTTAAAAGTATTTGATTTCCAACAGACCAAAAGTACTTCCTAACAGGAAAAGCAGTTGAAACTGTTTCTAGACATAAGACTATGAAAAACACTTCAAATAATCAAGTTAATGCGAAAGAAAAATTTTGTCTTTTAGCATAAAACTTGGCTTCCATGATCAAGATCATTGAGATAATTCTTTAGTTCACTTGCGATAATAAATATTTATGAAAAGATAGATTAGTCACAGAATTCATGTTAGAAACCAGCAACAGTTTGCTAAATATGTTTTAATTAAGCCACCCCCAAATTATATTGCTCTCCTAACCCACTTTTTCGTGAAATCTTGTATTGTCTTGAATAGGCTTATGCCTAGAGGCAAGCTTATCAGTTGCTGTAATTTGCATTTTTCTTAAGTTCAAGTAATTAGAGTCAGCATTTCCTATAGGTTTCAGTGTATTTCTTCCAAGCAAGGCCAAGTTAGCACTTCTAAGAGCTCCCTCCACTGGAATCAGAGATTTAAAACTCTTTTTTGCCTACTATTTACCTTCCTCCAAGAAGCTCCCCTTTTGGCATCCCACCCAGTGCTGCAAGATTAAACCAACAGAACATTGAATAATGTTGTTCAGCAAAGCCGCAAGTGAGCCCATTTATCAATCCAAGAAGGCCGAACTGGAAAGAAAAAGAAAACCTCATACTGCTTCTCCTGTCATTCTCGTATCACTTCAGCTGCACAGAAAATGTTCTTGGAAGCTTGGAGCATAAACTGACTGTAATCACAAGCCTTCAAGGTCTCAGCCCAGCTTTTCATCAAATGCACTTTTTTTCATGAATTATTGCTTTCAAGGAAAAGTTGGAGATTTACATCCCCAAAGTTCTAACCCAGGGTCATTCTGCTTTCTTTATGAAAGTTTACAAATCTAGGCTATATTTCTAAAAACTGAAAGGTTAGGATATTTAATATTATTTTAGGGCATTTGGGTTAATCAAATATTCTGGTTAATCCTGAGTGACCCATTTTAGCATACTTGAATTGCATATTTTCAATGAATTGGAATGAAATAAGAACAGATAATTACCATCAACTATATAGCTCATGTTCAACCACTCTTGTGAGGTCAAGGGTTCACCAGTATGAATATTCATTATTAGCTGTGTAACCTTTATTAACTTACACAAGCATTTTGAAAATGTTTCTTCATCTAAAAATGGGGCTATTAACACTTTACCTACCTTAGCGTTTTATTCTTGGAGTTAAATGAAACAGTGTGAAAGGACTTTGCAGACTATAAAAGCTGTTATAGCAGTAGGGCAATCAAGCAGTGAGATAAATACTTTCAGAGTGACTGGCTGAGTTTTCAAACAAAGTCTAGAAATGAATGTTACATGTAGAATTAATATAATTACTATAGAAACAGTCTACAGCCAACCTGGCCAAATAACATTTGGCCCAATGGAGAATAGCTTTGATGATTGAAATGCACTAATGATTTCTTTGTTAATATTATTATTAACAATCCATTTCCTTTTCAATTTAAAAGAAAGAGAAAAAGTGAAATTTCATTCTTAAAGGGTTTATTGTGGATTCTTTCTTTTCTGAGTGAGCAAATAGTTCTACCTTATCCTAGTTTGATAGTGTCAGTGAACATTGAGCATTTTTGCATAAATTCAGCTAACAAAGAAAGTAACATAGGTCAATTACTGTATTCAATCCTCCAAAAATAAATTATGTTGTGTGATCACAATGTTACATCAATGTGTGTACACATTATCTACACCACTATATACCCCCCCACCTCATTTTTCCTTTCTTCATGCCACAATTCCAATCACATTTGAAGGAGCACAATAAATCTTGGCTGAAGGTAATTATACTCATATATCATAGAACCCTATGTATATGGCATTGTATTTTAAGTACATAGCATCCTAATTTTGAAATCAGTCTAAAACTACATTTCCACTCTATCATATTTCATATTTTTGACATTAAATTTTACATTTGATTTTTGCTGAGTATAGTTAAGTAATTATCACTGCTTTACTACTCTTGTATTTTAACTTTTGGACTAACTTTATAAGCAGTTAATCTACTACTTTTACTCCTTTATCATATATTTACTTCTTCCAGTGATGATTTTTCCTTTCTTACATTTTCTTATTTCAAATTACCACCATTTTTTGCAGCTTATAGATGAACCTTTAATATTTGTTGTGGATAGGTTAGTGTTGGTGAACTGACTTATTTGATGTCTAGATGTCCAGAAAACAGTTTATCTTTCCTTCCATGATAAGTGCAATAGCCTTATTGGCTAAAGCATTCTTGGAAGTTTTTTCTTTTCCACATTTTAAATGCATCATACCATTCCTTTTTGGTTTGTAAATTTTCTCATACCAAACATGCTGATAATTCTATGGGAGGAGGCTCCTTTGTATCTCCTCTTGCTATGCTTAGGTTCATTTTAAAGAACATTTGACATTTTGAGTATATTACTATCTTGGCATGATCTCATTGGGTTCATCTTATTGTAACTTTCTGTATTTTCTGTACTGGTATGTCTGTTTCATTCCCCAGACTGGGGAAGTTTTCTACCATTATATCTTGAAATAAGTTTTCTAGATCTTTGTCTTTCTCTTATCCTTTATCATTCTTATAATGTGAATGCTAGTCAGTTTTAATGTTCCATAGATCCCCTTAGCTATTTTCATGTTTTACTCTAAATTGGCCTGTTTAGGTGAACTTCACTGCCTTGTCTTCGAGCAAGCTTATCTATTCTTCTGCTTCATCAATTCTGCTGCTGAACCTCTGTTTACTTCCAGTTATTTATTGCATTCTTCAGTTATGAGACTTCTGTTTGTAATGTCTTATATTCTCTTTCTCTTTTTTGGTGTTTTCCTTTCTCACTCATCTTTCTGAGTTTTGTGAACAACTTTGGGAATATTGCCTTGAATTCTTTATTTCTTGATTGTTCATCTCTGTTTCATTAAGATATTTTTCTGAGCTTGTATCTTATTCTTTTGTTTAGATTATGTTCCTCTATTTCTTTATTTTTCTTGATTTTGTATTCATTGCTATATATTAAGTGAAACAGCTGATCTCACTGTCTTGAAAAAGTGGCTTTATAAAGGTGTTGAAACTTACTGTTCAGCTTTGCCCTATTTTTCCATTGTCTCCGTAACACATGAGATTCTTAGAAAGTCTTGTTAACTCTCTTTGTCAAAGATGTGACAAGACTTGTCAATGTTAGAAGGGGGAAGGATATTATTTAGCACAGTTTTAGGTTGATTGGAAGCTAGACTGTCAGATGTCTGCTTTTAAATTATGCCAATTCATATGGTTCTACTGGACTGTATTGTAAATCCTGCTGGCCTCCTGATAGTAGGATATAGAGCAGTTGCTTTGGGGGATAACTGTAAGAATCAGAGTTCTAGATACATGTGTAATTTCCTTGCTAGGATATACTGTTAAGAATAATTGAGTCTGAGGGCAATCTCAAGTATAGGAACCCTTAGCTAACATTCCCCAAGAGCTCTTTGACTTCAACACTGTGGAGGGGCGCTTGCTTGAGAGAAGAAGGGAAGTCATGATGAGTTTGGTCACACTGAACTAATAGCAATGAATGACATGACATTGAACAGCACAGTTTTGAGTGGTGCCTCAGTGGTGTAACATGAAGATGGATTGGGTTAATGAATCTGGTGTTTGCCAGTTCCATCATCTCCGAAGAAAGTTCCTGCAGATTCTTGTCCCCCTGGAAGTTTCCTTAGTATTAATGAGCCTCCTTCATGTTTGACTTAGATATTTTTCTATTTGCTGGTTTAGGACAAGTCTTGGGATCAGTGAGTTTCTTTTATGAGTAGATCTTGCATTCCTTACTACAACTTGGGTATCCTGGTCACAGACCCCATTGGTTCAAAACTCTGTATTTTAGGTAGCCTGTCTCTTTGTGTAGGTGCCAAGGGTTGGAGTGTCTGATGTGGGGCCCAGACCCCTTATTCCTCTACTTATAAAGCCCCTTCAGATTGTGGGTTGCTGTGTAAGGATGATTTTTTTTTTGAGACTAGGTCTCGCTATTTTTGCCTGTGGAACCGCAGACTAACGTTGCCCGAGGTACCACAGACTCAAGCAATATCCAGCCTCAGCTTCCCAGGTAGCTGGGATTACAGGCTCATGCCACCACAGTCAGCTATATTTTTTTGGAACTAGGTCTTGCTCTGTGCCCCTGGCGTGACTTGAACCACAATTCCTGGCGCTGGCCATGGTTTCCTAGGCTGCTGTTTACAAGCATGCACCACCATGCCTGGCCAAGGATGATATTTTTTGATGAGACCTGTCTAACTCTCCTACCCATTTTGATGTGTCTCTTTTTTCATTGCTGTAAATGAGCTGCTCATGTCATTTTCAGAGAGAAAATAACAGTGTATTTGGTGTGTCCATGGGAGGAGATTAGTTCACGATTTTTCTATATTGCCATCTTGAAGTACCTCTCAAGAAAATATCTTTAAACATGAAGGTATCTGCTTGCCTGATGTGACAATTTGCCTACAAAGTTTACTAAAAAAATCTAAACTCAGGGGATAAAAGTAAATGATAATTTGTTGTTGTTAGGGCTTTAAAGTGAGCAGCTGGGACTCTAGCCTCCTTGTACTTTGTTCATACATAAGGAGAAATGAAAATTCTGAAAAGACATCTGTATTATAAATCAAAATACATTGCTGAAATCAATGTTCAGTTGGCATTCTGCTTGCAAATATTCTTTGGAGACTGGTTCTTGTAAATCTCTTTCCCATCTGGTTTTTATGTCTGCTCTGGGACTTGTATGCACAGAGTTGTCTAGGATCTGCTCAGAATGTTGAAATAAAGTGTGTAGTTTTTAATAAAAGGTTAGCCAGGAGGGGAAGATACTGTCTTTGTCATATCTAAACTGCTTATATATCTTATAGCTTGGCTTAACTTTTGGAAACTTTGGAAAGTGTTTTCTTGGAATAAGAAATTCTATTTGAAGTCATGAAATAATCCTACTCTGAAACTTATATCTTTATAAGGAATATTTGCTGGAAGCATGAATCTTTTATTTTTAAAACAGGAAGAATGAACAGCAAAGAAAAGTTAGTGAGTGCAATTTCCTCTTACCGTGATTACATAATTTTCATTAAATTTATGGTAGAGAGGAACAATTGTTTATATAAAAATTTCCTTCCCTATTGAAAGTTAATTTGGTAATGTTTACTTGTTAAAAGACAAATTCATTGATGACAAAGAAAAATTAATCTGAGTTGTGTCATGATAAAGAAAAAACAACATGACTATAATTTAGCATCTGGAGTTGATATTCCTCCTTGAATTGTATGAGGAACTGGTGTTCTGAATGTACTCTTCCAAGTAAGAACATTAGCCATCATCATCACATAACATCTACACAACTCTAGGTTCCAATTTCATATTGGTCATTACATTTTAAGTAGCAGTCAATCTTGGATTACACAAGGAAAAAAAGATATCATTTTAGACCCCAGAAGTAAGCAATTAGTCCTAGCTTTTCCCTTCTTTGATGTGTATATGTGTCTATATGGGTCCTGTGCTCTGTTGTGAGTATACATTTGTATAATGGGCATCCCAGAAATAAACAGGGAAAATAAATCACTGATGAGTTTCTATATAGCTCTGAATCTCCTACCCACTGAGGGAGTAGTTAAATAGGGGTGCTGGAGTTAGAACCTGATCCTCACGGTTGAGGATAAGGCTGCTGACTTCAACTTGATCATTTGGGGGTGGAGGGCTCTTTTGATCTCAAGTGATAAGAATAGAAATCATGGAAGAAACAAAAGGAATTGAAACTTCATCATTTATTGACTTTTAGGGACTCCTGTTTTGTTCATTGGCGATATAAGGGAAAGATAATATGTCATCTCAGCATCTACCTCCTTTCAGTAGAGTTGCTGATACTTGGATCTAATAGCTATTCCTCCCTCTCCTCCAATTCTTTAAACTGATGACAAATCCACAGATCTACTATCATATATCAAAGTTGTAGATTTATTTTTAAAACAGAAAGGATTAATTTAGCAAAGCAGAATGTTTTAAAATCACTACCGATCTCTCACCACTAGGGATTTCACAATTATCTTAAAAACAGATTGTTCGCTTATGTCTTGACATCTAAATTTAGAGTTTCCTTTGTTCTTATGTCTATAAGATATATATCCATAAGAAAGATATTTTTCAATGGTAATTTTGTCTACATTTGCTTTGTACTTTTCTTGTTAAAACTCTCACCTCTGCTTAAACTTTCCTCAATAAACTCCCCCAGAGACAGTTTAATAGATACCTGCTCTGTGTTGGTCTTCAGAAGAGATTTTATGGTTGACATCCCAAGTGAGGTTTCTTCCTGTGTAAGGATACAGTATTCTTTTTTAGTACCATTTGTGTATGACTAATATTAGACTTCTAAGCTCAGGAGTAAGCTTAAAGATAGTAATTTCACCATATGCATCATATCTCTTACAATTAGTTTATAAAATGTCAACTATACCTAGACCTTAGAAAGTATAACTGTTAGACTACAAATGTCTGCAAATAGAACTCACAACACAATATTAAACTGAACAGACAGTGTGGGTTTTTCTTCCTAATTTATAAATACTCATTCAGATATCTTGTGAAATAACTACATTTTCTTGTATTGCTGTTGTATTCTAATTCCCCTTATTTGTTTGTCATCCTATGACTTTGATATTACTTATCTTGCTTGGCTCTTTTGCTTTCATCCATCATCTCATTTGGGACTTTCATTAATTTCCTCTTCTTCATCATCAGAGAGTCATCTGGTCATTGCCTAGTAATCTGTAACTAATTACGTGACACCTACCACTATTGTCTTGTGTAAGGAGTGCTCATGAATTTGTGCTGTACTGAGTGAATGATTGTGCGTCTATGTGGTGTGTGCACAGTATGAAGTACTGTGGCTTTGGTGGTTTTACTAATGATGTTCCTGGATAGATTCTGTGCCTAATGGGCTTATGAGATGTTCAGGACAGAATTTGCAGGGGCAGCCATTTTAATACCAATCACTTTTTCTTTATATTATCTTATGATAGCTCTAAAGACAATAAAGATCAACCTAGTAGAGATTGCGTTGCTTCAAAGTAGTCTTTCTCCAGGAAAACTGAAGCCTCTCTAGCCCATTGGTAAGAACCATTATTACCACTTTTCAGAAACTAATTTATTCAAGTGTGTTTTATATATGCAACAGAAACCTATTTTCAAGTAACACGATCAAAAGATTTGTAAACGGTATCCATTTATGGTCCTAAAAACTGAAGCAAGTAAGTAAATATTCTGGTCACTGGAATATCAAGTATCTGGGAAAATGGGCAGATTTGTGAGAGGCATTAAAAGATAAGTACTAGGGTGGTTTTTCTGTCCAACAGTTAGCTTCAAGGGTAAGAGATAGTCCTCCAGTGAATGATGTGATTACTATGGTATTTATTTTGAGAGAAATAGAATAATGGAGTAGAAAGGCACAAAGGGGAGACTTTATGGGTCCTTCATCAGAAACATAACCAAACACCAAGAAAATGCAAGGGAACATTTTACACATGCTTGTTTAGCAGATGTGGTTGCTTCTATCAAGATTCTATTGGTGAAGATGCAAAGGATATTTCCTCCTGGATTGATCTGTATATCACAGAACAGTAGAGCCCAGACAATCTCTGTAATAACTTCTAGAGAGGCTCATTTGTGTCATGTCATAGAACATGGTTTATGTGAGGGGAACAGAAAGGAGAAATAAGGGGAGTGTAGGAAAAGAAATACCTTCATATTTTCTAGAATCATTGCCTGTTGAGATACTTAGGGGTGTATTTTTGTGAGATTTTTTTAATTCATACTCAAATACATGTTAAGGGCTAAAATAAAGATACATTATATAAAATGTGAATTTTAAGAAGGTTTAGGTTCAAGCTATTATTTGTATATACACTTGTGCTCACATATGTGCATGTGAGAGTTTGTGTGTATATGGTTACTGCTTTAAGGAGTTGTGAAATTCTTAAGGTTAAAGGGGAATGTTTTTTATCTACCTGTTTCATCTACAAAAACATACACATTAATAAATTTAGTAAGCCGAGAGTAGTGGCACGCGCCTGTTGTTCAACTGCTGGGAGGCAAGAGGCTTGGGATCCCTTGAGTTTGCGGGTTTGAGACTACCTCGGGCAACATAGCTAGACCTGGTCTCGAAAAAGCAGCCAGGCGCCGTGGCAGGCACCTGTAATCCCAGCTACCTGGGAGGCTGAGACTGGGGTTGGGGATTGGTTGAGTTCACGGTAGCCCAGATAACTTGAGTCTGCGATACCCCGGGCAACATAGTCTAATCTCCAAAAAAAAAAATTTTTTTTAAATAAATTTAGTAAATTTATTAAGGTAGATTGTTCAGGTCTTTAAGAATCACATTAAGAACTTAGGTTTTTGGGACAAGCTGGACTGGTTGGGGAGGGGAGGTGGTAGGTGACCCCCAGGGATTGAAATGATGTGAAATATATAATTAAACAAATTATTACTTAGGTTTTCATAAGAGATAGGCAATATCATTATTTAAAGTATATAAAAACATTATTTAAATATTAAATATTTAAAGTGTTAAATGGGGTATGTAAATAGTCAGATATTAATTTTATTACATACTCAGTTGCTGAGTAGAAAAATTAGAAAAGGGTGAAAGTAAATGAGATAGAACCATTAGGATGTATTTGGAAGTAGTGGCAAAGAAGTCTTGGGAGATGGAAGTGGCGATATTGAGAGATATCAGATGCCTTAAGGGGTAGAGTGGGCAAGATTCAGTGGTAGGCTTGGAGCTGGAAGACAAGTGACAGGCAGAGACCAAGCATGGTCCCCCCATATTTCTAGACTAAGCAATTGGAAGAATGATGATGATCATGGAAGAGGAGCATTTTTGAAGTGGGGAGTGGATATTTAGAAAGAAAAGTTCATATAGCAGATGCTCAATTTGAAGTAAGTGTGAGATAGTCTAGAACGGAAGGTTGATTGTATTTGTCTAGAGCCTAGACCAAGGAGATATTAAAAGGAAATGTAAATCAAATCAAATGATATTTAAAGACACAGGACCGGATATGATGAGTAAAGACACAAGTGAGAGGTGACATAAGGCAGAGTGATGACACAGAGGGGACTGGGTAATTTGTTCAAGATCATACAGAAACAGAAAACCAGAAACTGGCTTTTTAGAGCTGCTTGTTCTTCTTTTATTTTGCATCACTGAATGAAAATCAGGGCCTTATTTTGGGGGGAGGGGGTGTACATGTACATGTGTGTGTTGATTGTGAAGGGAATAATCTTTCTAAGAGAAAACTGAAGGCTGATAGTTTTAATGTGATGTTTACATAAGCTGGTGTAAATCCACCCCTGGATAATTTGGTTTAACAGTGGAGAAAAAAAGAAAACACTGCTTCAAGTGAACAGATGTCTATGCATATATACATATCTCTGTGAAGCAAGGTCAGGGTCATGCCTGATAGACATACCTCCTAGGATAGATATTATATATATATATATATATACATATATATAGAGAGAGAGAGGGAGGGAGAGAGAGAGAGAGAGGGAGAGATAAAAGTAACCAATCCTTGTCACCAATTGTAGGGAAAAGCATCAGGCTTACCATTCTGCACAGGTTCTTTTTTTTTTTTTTTTTTCAGTAGTCCCAAACCCACGAACTCAAGTGATCCCTAGCCTCAGTCTCCTAAGGCTGGGCTTACAGGTGAGCCACCATACCCAGCTATTTTTTGAAACTAGGTCTTACTATGTTGCCCAAGGTAGTCTCGAATCCATGGACTCAAGTGATTCCTAGCCTCAGTCTCCCAGGGCTGGGATTAAAGGCACACACCACTGCATCTGGCTGCACAGATTCTTTATTGATTCTAGCAGTCGCACAGGCACACCAGGCAGGGCAGGGCCGGGGGGGTGGGAGGGCCCCCATGGAGGCAGGCAGGCAAGCCTTCCAGCCCCCTAGGAATCTTCGTGTTCTTTCTTTGGGTTCTCTCTCTCTCTCTCTCTCTCTCTTTCTCTCCCTGGAATTCTCTCATTCGCATACTCTCTCATCCTGTGCTCATGCTAGAGTGCTTTCTCTTTATCCCTTCTCTCCTCGGTACAAGTTTGCACACTTACACATGTGCACACCCACTGGACTGTATAATCATGGGAAAGATAGAATACTCCAGGTGCTGGATTTATAGGCTAATGGAGGAAAAAAGGTGACCAACTCATCCTATACATACATATATATATATATATATATATATATATATATATGTGGGGGGTGGGCAGAGAGAGATTGGATGCTAGGGAGAAGCACAGATGTGAATTAGATGATCTGATGCTGGGGGCCTTGGGGATATTAGGATTGGAGGAGGAGGGATCCTGCAGTTTTGAGTAAAAGATTTGTAATTTGACAGAAACATATGAAATTTAAGGCATGGGCTATACTGCCCCTAACAAGGTATGCAAAGCAGGTTACAGTGTTTCCTACTGATCATTAAAAACAACAACTTGTCTTCATTTAAAGTGGAAAAATCCCAGTTTCCCCCGAACGGTCTCTATAGCAGTTCGTTGCAATATTAAAACAAAACCTATTTTTGTGACTTTCAAATTTTCTCAGCCTAACTGGGTAGCCTGACAAATCTTTGTTCTGTTTCACTAGACAATGGCATAAAATAGAGATGGGTTTTGCTGTAAAATACCCCTGTTGGTGCTATTGAAAAGCTTTGCGTTCTACAAAATCAAACACTAAAAGTAATAGGACCCGTGGGAAAAATAAAATGAGGGGAGACCACTCAAAGCTGAAATTTGAAGAGCAGAGCTCTAAAAATCCAAAACAATTACTATGGAAAATATCTCCTGGCATCGTTAACCCACTAATGGCATTTGCAGCTGGCTGCAAAGTAAGTTGATCAGTCCCTAGCCTAAGTCCTAGCCTAAGTCCTCTAGCTTTGCCTTGTTCCTCTGAGAGTCAAATCTTCCAGTAGGAACAGTTTTATCAAAACTAAAAATATTATCTAATATGCAGCCTTTTTCATTAATCCATTCTTTAAATACAGGGATTAATGTTTTTGCAGCTTCTTAATCTGCGCTAGCAGCTTCTGCAACCCGTTGAACAGAGTTGCACATGTAGAGATACTCTCAAAGCATTAAGGGAAAGCTCTTTTGTAGATTTTCAAATCTTTATCCCAAAGATCTTCACGTGATGCATTGGATTTTCTTTAACTGTGACAAAACTTTCTCTGAATAACTAAAATGTTAAGCCAGTGGAAAACTATAGGAACCAACACTACTTTTATGTTATAAGAACATCTTCCTCTATTTGGCAGTTATTAGATAGGATGATTTATATCAAAGAATTGACTGCATTACAAGAACAGATTTTTCTACTTCATGTGATGTGTAAGGCTCTGATAGCACATCGTGAATACTAAATTCATCTTTATAAAACTGTCTTTAACTTTTTTAAAGACCTGTTGCATCTTAATCCATGCCAGAGTCTTACAATAATAAAGCAGTAAACAAGATTTTGATTCAACACTAGTGGTAGAGAGTAGCTTTGTGTGGTGAGTTGGACTCTTAAGGATGGAGGCAGTGATAAAAGAAAACACATGGAAAATAACCTAATAGGCAGATTTAACAGTGCTGGGATATTTTACACTAAATGCTCACTCCATGTTTCTTGTGCATGTTTCTTCCTATCTTTCCTTTCCTCTTTTCTCGCTTTCTTACCTTCATTTTTCATTCTTGCATTATTTTTTTTTCTTTTTTCACTGCACATTAAATACCTAACATATCCTAGGAACACTGTACATGTGTTGAGTGTTACTGTGGGGAGGTAGGTATTAAGCATATAATCAGTCAAATCAAATACATACAGGTGATGTAATGGCATACAAACAACCAACAACCAAGCAGAGAGACGATGGCATACCAGAAGGAAAATGTGCCTCACTCAGATATGTCATCTAGTTTTCCATGAGGAAATAGATTCGGAAAAATGAGTGAGATTAACCAGTTGAAGAGAGAAGCATATTCCCCAGAGAGAGTATTGCTGCACAGTGACCTTGCAATTCAGGTGACAACTATGCTTATGAGGAGCTGAAGGAGAACCAGCATAGCTGGATGACAGAGTTACAAGGAGGTTTGAGATGGAATAAGATCATGCAAAGCCTGGCTAGGTTAGCCTAGTTGGATAAAAACACTCATTTTTAAGCCCAGAGAAGCAGGAACCATTGAAATGTTTCAAATCAGGAGATATAGGGCATGATCAGATCTGCATTTTGAAAATATATCTCTGATCATGATAAGATCAATATATGATTTTTATGCTTTTAGCAATTTCACATCCTCAAACTAGCCCAGCAGGGAAAGAACAATTCAGATGTTTATATTCTGATTGCCATTTTGCAGAGGGAGGGCTGAGGCTCAAAGGAGCTACCATCCATTGCTAAATTAAGCCTGTTTTGTTCCTCACATGTCTTTTAACGGCTATCAATATCACTACCACTTGGGGGTTACATTATAACTGTGAAGCAAAGCAGACAGGTATAATCACTTGATATTTCTTGTAGCAGAGATTCCCGAGTCCTCCTTTTTCCTATTTCAATGTAGAAAACAGCATTTCTCCCACTTGAGCTCTCATTTATAAACTACTTCTGTTTCAGTTTTACTAGAGGTGTTTGCAGGTTTCTCTGCCACATTAAACATGAATATCTTTAGGGATCTATCCCCAAAGAGGGGAATTTGAAAAGATCATTGGAATCAGCAAAAGAATATAAGAAGTTGGAGCTTCAGAGTAAGCTCACTACCGAAGGCCACCTTACCTCATTCCCTTGGCAACCAAGGGAATGCTATTAGTTTGTTTTTAACTGTTTTTATTAACAATTCAAGTCTCCCACTTACACTCTCCAAAATCCTTTTAAGGGAAGCAGCAATACAAGTGTCTCTTTACTGAGACCTTTCTTGTTCAGCAAGCCATGCTTCCATCCCTCTACCTTGGCACACACATTTAAGGAACAATATCAAGAACTCAGCAGTGTGCTAAGTGTTGGGCAGAATCTAAAGGAAACATTGGATGCTTCCCAGTAAATTTTGCATCCAGTTTGCTCTGTAAGCCTCTGCTCGGTACCTCTTTTAATCATAGTCTTAGACAAAGACCCTCTGAGAGGAACCCCCTCTTAACAACTAATGGTTTCTGTACAAATAAAGATAATACTATACTTGGCAAATTCTGTCTAACAGCAACACAGTTTGAGGTGAAATTATGAGAAGTAGATCCTGGGACAGAAGTAAGAAATTGAAGGAGAGGGTAGCAGTTGCAAATGTTTCACTTGTCCAAGTTATAACAATATTTATCTTCATAAAACAAGCTTGGAAAATGTGATCTAGTATAGATGATCTCAACATTAAAATTACAAAAACTTGATGGCAGTTATTATTACTATGTTCAATAAAGTAAAAGAATATATGCTCATAATGAAAGGAAAGATTGCAAATCCCAGGAGGGAAATAAAAACTATAATACTAAATCAGATTCAAATACCAGAAATGAAAATATAATATCTCTCATAAAAAAATCCTAGATGTGTGTAACAGCAGTAATGAAGATGACAGAGGGAAGAGTTAGCACATAAAGAAGGAGGCTAGCTGAGAAGCAGAGATAAAATAAAAATAGATTTCTAAAAATATATTAAAATTAGCTGAAAGTAGTCCAATGAAAAGAAATGAATACAAAAAATAATGGGGACAAACAGAAAATGAACAATTACTAGGTAGAGAAAAATCCACAGCATCAACAATCACGTTAAATATTAATGAACTAATACCCTAATTAAAAAGGCAGAGATAATTAGAATAGATGACAAAGGCAAGATCCAGCAATATCTTTTCTAAAAGAGATACTTTAATTATAAAAACAGATTACCTTAAATAAAAGGGCAGAGTAGTTTACTACCATTAGTCAAATTAGATTTAAGACCAATAATATTAGTAGAAATGAAAAAGGAAGTACCACATTTATAAAAAAGGCTAACTCATTAGGAAAAAATTTTTAAACAAAACTTTGAAATATTTGAAGCAAAATTAACAAACTTAAATGAAATACACATTTCCACAAATCAAAACAGATCATACCTCTCTTTTATCAACACTTGATAGGACAAGTAAAAAGCAAACTAAAGACTAGATGATGTGAATAATACTATTACCTACTTTGATCTAATCAACATTCATAGAGGACTACATCAAAAACTGAAAAACATACTTTTTTTTCAAGTGTACCTGCTGTATTTGAAGAGATCTCTTTGGGGCATAATATGCAATCTCAAACATTTATAAACACTGAACTCACACAGTGTGTTCGCTGAACAAAATGAAATAAATTAGAAATAAATCTATAGATATAAGTGAATAACAAATATTTTGAAATTAAATGACATGCTACTAAGTAATTCATGGAAAATATTTTGAACTGATTGATAATAAAATCACCATCTGTCAAAATTTGTGAGATACAACTAAGTAGTGTTTAGAATAGAATGTAGAGTTTTAAAAACTTGTATTTAAAACTGGTTATTTAAATTTCCACCATAGGGAGCTAGATAAAAAAGAGCGAAGTTAACAAAAGTAAGGAACTGGAAAGCAGAGGAGAATTATAATGATAAGAGAAGAAATCAATGAAATGGGAAACAATTAATGGAGAAAATCAAAATGAAGATTGAAAGATCAACAAAATTGTTGTCCTTAAATAGAATGGTAATATTTCTAATATGAAAGATGAAAGAAGGTTAATAAATCAGATATTAAGATAAGATCATACTTTGTATGCTAATCCACTTTATACACATAATATGAAACAAATTCTTATTAGTTCTTTATTAGTAACAAATTCAATATGAAGTAATATTTTTAAAAGGTTATATTTTATTTTTCTATTTTTTTCAAAGAAATATTAATAAATTAGACCATCAAAACTCCAAGATTTTACTCATCAGAAGACACCATGAAGAAAACAAAGAGGTCAATGGATAAGTTGGGATAAAACAGTTACAGAATACGTTTGATGGACTGGAATTTTAGATGTACACACTCCTCTATTAATAAAATAAGACAACCAACTCAATATAAAATGCATCAAATATTTGCAAAGACATTTCATAAAGGAAGATATATTAGTGGTTTGAAGCATATGAAAATATGCTCAATCACCTCTGTTTTGTTATGCAAGTTAAAATTGTAATACGAAACCTCTCTACATTCATCAGATTGAGGTAAGGAACAAGTGGAGGCTAAGGATAAAAATAGATCTCTTAAACCATTTTGGTGGAATTCCATCATCTACATATTTTATGACTCAGCAGAACAGCTTGGAAGCATTTTTCCAGCTAATATAAATAAATGTCAACAAAAATACTTGTTTGAAAATGTTCACAGCAACTTCATTCGCATTAGCCTCAAAGGGCCCGACTTTCCACCTCTAGGAGAATGGACACACTGGAATATTTATATATCTCACACTTAGTGTGAAAAGGAATGAATTATTGATACATGAGAAAACATGAATAGGTCAAAAAAATATGCTATAGTCATATATGGTGCTAATCATATTTTCTACCTATCTCCAGTATGGTGCCATTTATATGAAATGTTGAAAATAGAAAATTTCACCTTGGTAGAACAATATCAGAACAGCGTTTGCTTTTGGTGGTTAAGCTTCAGCATCATGTGGCAAGGAGCATGAGAGAATTTCCTGTATGATGCTAATGTTTTATATTTTAATAGGGGTTTGGGTTTTACAGGTGAATTCACTTGCCAACATCACAATAGGTTTCAAAATATGTGCTTTTCATTATATGTAAATCTATTAAAAGAAAAATTGCACAAAAATATTAAACTCTTGCTATGAAAACATTCACATGTCAGCAAGTTGTTTTGAAATCCATCAAGAAAGATAGATAAATAGATGTGATTATGATAAAGCAGGTAGAGTGAAGTGCTAATTGTAGAATATAAGTGGTGAGGATAAGAATGCTTGTGTAAGTTTTTTCCAACTTTTCTGAAAGTCTGACATAACAAAATGAAAAAAAAAAAAAAAAGACCTACCCTCTGTAGTTGTTTTGTATTAAAGGAGGGTTGACCCCCTGCTGTGTACCTTTGCCCAAGTAGAAGGCATTTCTGGTGTTGAATGTGGATGGGCCACAAGTTTCTTTGAAATACAGTAGGGCAATGCTAGTTCTTTCTCTCCAGTGTTTGAGAGCTAATGTCACCATTGCCCTCCTTGATCATAAATTGCAGGAGGTCTCCTATGGATGATCATGATTTTGAACAGTTTTGTATTGGGATTGACCTCTTATCAGAATGAGTTTCCCCCTAAAATGCTCAAGCAGTTGAACATTGCAAGTTAGATGATGAGATGCTATCAGTTTTGTTTCCTTAAATGTGTTTATCTGTAAAGACAATCATTTTAATGATAGTTGGTTTATCACTATGAAGCACCAATATGCTTATAATATATAATATAATATAATATAATATAATATAATATAATATAATATAATATAATATAATATAATATAATATAATATAATATAATATAATATAATATAATATAATATAATATAATATAATATAATATAATATAATATAATATAATATAATATAATATAATATAATATAATATAATATAATATAGAGTATATATTATATATACTATTTATAATACATAATATATAATATATAATACATTGTATTAAATATTATATATAATATTATATATACTAAACCATATATCATATATAATATATATCATATACCACATAACATATACTATACATTATATTATATATACAATAAACATAATATCATATATTATACAATATAAATTATATTATATACATTTTTTGGAATAATATAAATAATATATTGTGGGAGCCCATCTCAGAGATGAGAAACTTGTAATATAAATCTTTGCAAGTTGAGCTCTCGGTCCCCCGCAGGAGGAACAGATTGGGAGCAGACCAGAATCTTCTGGGGACCCCCTAGGGGGCGTAGCTCTCCGGACCCCAAGTGTGGGAGTGCTGAAGTCATGAACTGCATCTTTATTAAGAAAATGTAGGAGCCCCGCCGTCAGATTCTATATTTTAATTAGACTCTCTGTGGAGAATCACTGAGATACTAGAATGAGCCCGAGGCAAGGAAAACTGGGAGAACCAGATAAGCTTTACAACCAAGGAATAACCTTGGGTGACTTGAAACCAACTTTTATTATCCTGATTCCCTAAAAATGATTGCTTAGGAATGTTTAGTAGTAT